>APFE031319460.1:2556-15976 GCA_000404065.3 Pinus taeda | reverse complement strand
ATAATTTATAATGAGATTGTGCCAATATTGAAAATAATTTTTTGATTTTTCAATTTGGAAATATTACTTTTATATTTCTTTTCGATTTTTCAAATTGAACCTATTATTTTTATATGTTTTTACAGATAAGTATACTTAAAGGTGAACCAAACCCCAACATGGATAAATATCCCAGGATTTGAACATTGGACGTCAACCTCAAAACAGTTTATATCTTCATGAAAGTGCCAAATAGGCTACTCAAAGGGATCATTAAATTACAGCGTATATATGTGAATTTTGGGGGCTCGATGTCACCTCACTCTCCACCCTTAAATCCAATTTCTTTGAGCAACATGTTTTTAATTATTAAATCCATTCCAGTTATATTAATGATTAATAAAAATGAAATCTCAAAATTTTATAATTAATCCTTTAAAACTTTCGTTTATCTCTATTATAATTATTCATCAAAATTTATATAAATACATTTTACTATGGATGTTCTTAGTATCTTCAAACATAATATGATTAAGTTCCTTTCTATGTTAGTTGATATATGGATGGTTATTACTTTGGTTATGTATGATGCAGGATTATATTAACCGTGCACATATAATACCGAGCTAACTAGTCAGCTTATTAGTGCTTGTATCCATTAGAAAAACACGCCAGTTCTGAATTACATGTTCTGTTACCATATATGGATAACCTGTCGATGAATACGCCTTGGTATATTATTTTCATAACTTAAAAGGGCAGCAATCTAGTTAATCCATTACAAGTGTATATATGGCCTGAACTCTCACTACTCGCATGTTTTCTTATACTCTGGTGTTACTAGCTTATCCTGGGTGGAATAGGAACACATTTATACTTAATAACCACACTGAATTCAACCTCAGGCACCGCGTGTTTCTAAGCTTATACCGCAGGATTCATATTCTATACCACTTTTCACTTGAACTAAGATATTCAGAGCTTATTCCATAGAAAGTCATAATCCCGTATACGTCATCATAATGAACTTGAGGCGTATCAGGTACATGGCATAGTACTCCAGCTACCAATTAAGCTATGTAACCTGTTTATTGTTTTATCGTGCCATAAACTAAACCTGGGGCTATATTCATTCATGAACTGGATTATCCTGGAAAAATTACAGAGAGATTTGATTGCCCGGGATCACGCCCGGATACAATGGACTTACTCGCATTTTAGCACCTAGAAAAAACCTACCTAACCGCTTCACCCTACTTGCTTACCAATCATCCCTACAAACCGTGGAGTAGTTAGATTAAGCCCAACCCTCATGAAAATAGGGTAGCTGCACACAGGAGGGATGGAAGGTGGGAGCGGACAGATCGATGGAACGAAATGCATTACTTAAGATTCACTTACCGCCAAACACTTACCGACAAAACCTTACTACTTACCACCTGAATGGAACACTCTTACCTAGTTATTGAATTGAATTCTTGAACTTAGCTTTAGAACCTCTTTACACCCTACCTGGATATTTGAATGTCCATGGAAACACGCAGAAGAGAGGGCTTTTTCACATGCTTTCAGGAAAAGTGAACACCCTACCTGGATCACACTGATATGGAAATGGAAGCGAAGGGGCATGGGACTTTGCTTTACACACACTTTCCAACCTACCTAGACAATTCCATTGGAATGGGCGCTGAAGAGAGAGAGGGCTTTCTCACTATCAGAAGAAGACAGAGAAGGGAATCACACAATCCTCACATCTTAACACACGAAACACTTAGGAGATATAGACCCTAGAACACCAATTACCTAGATATTATCCTCACACACTTTGATAGAGGTTTGGGAGTTATTCCACTTATGACCAACTAGGGAGCACCGGGCCAAGCCCACAAACACATTACTTACTTAATTATACCATAGAGACCGAACCACCCGCTCAACCCAACATGAAGGAACCTTTGTCGAACTACCTCACACGCCTCAGCTTTCCCATCGTTGCTAGAGGGGGCTTATTCCATCAAGACATCCAGACAGGCCGGAATGGATTGCTCCATCTAATCTTGAGACTCGTATGAGCTTGTTGGTTACTTGCGTATTTCTAGGTGGGGGAGGAAGGACATGGAAGGCTTTGTATCGCCGGTTGGGGGGGTGCTTAAGCGCTTTTGATGATTGCCCACCGAGAGAATACGATTACTTCACTTTGAAGGGCATCTTGAGGTCCACGCGTACACATTACTTACAAGATTATCACACATAGCTCGCCGAACTTGCTTACATAGCGAATTGGGTTGCTTACACATCTTTCCTACCTGGAGATTAAGATGCCAATGGAATCACCTGGAATCAAACTTACTGCATTACCAACACCTAGCTTATTGAACGATTCCACTTTTCTTTTACAATAATGATAACTCCATCCCTCGCATTTCCTAGGGTGAAGGCATAAAGAAATGTCAAGAGTAAGGTGATCCGTCGGTCCTGAGAAGAATAGGTAATAGGCAATACCCATTAGGTAAAACATGGTACCTCTAATTCTTCATAAAGCAAGGTAGTGAAAAGAAAAAAGATCCTCTTGTAGTGCCCCCACCCCGATTCAAGGCTGAATAAAGAGATTCTAAGTAAGGTTGGGTGTGCCTATAGGTGGGTGGGTAAAGAAGGGCAGTTAATAGGTTATAAAAGGTAAAGGCTCTTATCTAAGGTCTCTTCTATTCGACTGAGTCTTTTAGAATTCCTAACTATAATCTGGTCGGGCAACGCTCGGTCAAATCATTCTATTGGTACCCGGGAGCCAGGGAGATGTATTAAGTAAGTGTGTTGTAAGCTGGTGAATGCTTGCTTTGTTGTATGAAGCCCGTACGTACACCGCACTGAAAATCCATGCCGATTCATCTCGTCTATCTGTGCTGTGAATTTCTAAAACTTACTGAAATGTGATTTTATTTAGATGAAACCGTGTATGGAAGGGTTTGTAGGCATTCTATCCACAGGGGTCTGGAACTCGCATTTGTCTTTAGGCAAGTCGATTTGTGAGAGCATATCAGGCTTCATGCCTCCATCCAATCCGGTGCTTCAAAGATAAGGGATCATTCCCGACTCCCTAAGTGCATTCATTCATCAAGTAAAGATCGTGCTCTAAGTGCCTCATTAATCCAAGCGGTATAAGGAGTTAGGAAACACAAAAGTTAAGAGGTCTAAGGGTAAAGGTTACTGTATCATGCCATCCAATCCTGGTTCTCTAGTGGAGATTCCTAAAGGCAAGTGTGATAAACAAAGCATATTCTGGCTGGGCATAATATATTATCAATGTTTGAAACTCGTCCCCATCATCTAATGAGGTTGCTTTGATCAAGTCATCCAATAGTACGATATCAGCGGAAGTTATGTACAATATCTGTTTAAAGGGAAACCTTACTCTCGAAACTTTCTCTCTTGGCTAATTAGGCTATCCATCCCATCCATCCAGCCATCTCTGAAGTTCCGGTTGTTTAGAATCAATCTATTTGGGGCGGTGAAATGATATAAGCGAAAGTTCCACCAACCCTCTCGGCTAATTGATCTATTCACCCGGTGCTTATTCGAAGATCAAGTCATGGGTTGGGCATGACTTCCTCCCTTGACTAGGAAGAAGGCAGAAGGAAGGGTAAGGTCCGGAGGGCTTGTGCTTCCTAGTACAAGGAAAATTCCCTGATCATCGAAGGCATATGGTGAGTGACGATTCTAGGTCCAAGGTAAGGGATAAACAACTCATCCGGTGCTGATAGGAGGCGGGTTCATAACATACCTGTCTACTTTAGTGTTCTTGACTTATAGGGGTTGGCTGGTATTCCATCTCCTAGGATGAAGGGAGAAAGGTAAGGTTCCGTCTAATCCGGTGTAATATAAGGGATCATAGCATTCCCTCCTAACTAAGTGCATTCATGGTAGGGATTATAAGTTTTGTACCCTAGTTATTTTCCTTTTCGGTATAATCCACGATATAATCACTAGTTTGGGCATGCCTCCCTATCCTAGTATGAAGCAGTAAAGAAAGTAAAGAGTAAGGTTATTGTTCCACGCCATCCATATTGTACTTCTCTTCCTGGTTGACCGAATGGGTTGGGCCTCACTCCATGTCTTGGGGTGGTTTGAGAAGGGACAAGGCTGTGTTCGAATTCCTGACTCGTTGTATCAGCAGGGCTCCATCGGTGGGAACATTATACCTAGAATATGGGATGTGGTACTCGTAAGAATTAATAAGGCAAGGGGCATAGCGTAAGTAAAGTCTATAACCGGTGCTCGTAAGTAAAGGATGAGACCCATACCTCCTAAGAGTTATAAAGGCAAGTGTGAGAAAAATATCTTGACTGGCTCTGTCTGGGCATCATATCCTAGGTATTAAGCCCTTCCATCCAAAGATGTTGCTCTCTTCTCTGAGGGACCACAATAACGCCATCCAGCAGAGCAGTTCAATGATATCAGGTAAAGGCCCTATCCTCTCGACTGACCATCTGTCCCATCCCATCCTGTCCGGAGGAAGTTTATAGCAGTAGCTCCAAAGCGCTCTTCATTCAGTAAGTGTTCTAGGGCATATATATATATATATATATATATATATATATATAATATATTAAGGTGGACAGGCAGGTAAGGAAAACATTAGTAAGTGATAAGGGAAGGGGGAAAGCTTTTTGAAGTCTTGAAGGGAAAGAACACTGAATGGGAAATGCGGATTGAAAGAGGATTGAATGGCCATCAACATCAGATTTGTCTTTTTTCTATGTGGTGACAACCTCACTCGAACTCCTTCCTCCACTTCCATCGCCACCGGGCCACCGCTTGCTCCTTGTCCGGCCAGCATGTAATAGACTCAAATCAGTATCCCATTTCGCGTGTTCCGCTGTCATAGATGTAGAGATGTCGAGAGTATTGTGCACCCCTATCAGAAGGAAGTATGGGTAAAACAAGAAATCCAATCATTCCATCAGTAAATCTAGCAATCCCTATCTCAAATAAATGAGGTAGAACAATATAATCATATATAAGCAGCTACGTGTAAGTAGACTTGGAAAATGGCATCTGGAAAAAGTATCCAAGTAGAAATACTAAGTCAGAAGGTTCAAGGTCTGGCTTGTGCCGAGGCTGGGTAGGTCATATCTCAATCAATATCAAAAGAAAGAGGCTATGGTTAAGGGATATGTCGGACTAGTTGTACTTGGTGAGGTTGTTGGTGAGAGGCTAAGGGTGAGACTGACTAGAGGTTGGATGCCTAAAGGTAAGGCTAAGGCTTTTGTTTACAAGTGAGCGTATTCAATTGAACTTGGCAAAAGGTAAAGGTAAAAGGCAAAAGGTTATAGGCTAAAGAGTCCCTCGGTGAAAGGCGGCATCTGTTGTTGATGAGAGGCTCCCAGCTATGACTACTGCGAGAAGGATAGCCTTCTCGCAAATGTAGAGGGAAACCTTTAACTGGTTACCAAGAGGGTGATCTAAAAGGTATAACCTTCCCCTCGCCAGTAGAACCTTGTAGAATTCACCTTGCTTTCCTAATGTCAAGCAAGCACTACGTTCCTTGCCCAGTGGCGGACAAGCGATCTACGTTCCTTACTTCATCTATCTTACTCCTAGTCATTTCCAGGGGTAAGTGCCATACAGGAATTGGTCGGCCTGAGCTTGCTCCCCTCTTGCTCTCCTTTGTCGAGACAAGTGACTACGTTTCCTTGCTTTCCTACGTCAGCAAGCAATGAATTTCAATTTACTTATTGGGTGCCCCTCTCAAATAATAACTTAGTGTTAGCCGAGCCCTAGGGCATCCTCCCCGAATGGTCGAGCGTGGCTCCGCATCCTCCTTATCATTCCAGCCCCTTGTCGGGTCCTTGCACTAGGAAGTGTAAGCCCCTCCGGGTCCTTTCTTTCCTAGCGCCAAGAAAGTCCCTACCGGTCCTTGCTTTCCTAATGTCAAGCAAACAATAAATTCCTCTCCCGTTGGTCGAGCCTGCCGGGGGACCTCCTCCGGTGGTTGAGCGTGCCTCCGCATCCTCTCCTTATTAAATCGAGCTCCCTGTCGGGTCCTTGCACTAGGAAGCACAAGCCCCTCTGGGTCCTTGCTTTCCTAGCATCAAGCAAGCCCCTACCAGTCCTTGCCTGGTGCGGACAACCTACTACGTCCCTTCAAATTCAGGCCCCTTCAAATTACATCGGGCATACAGAGACATAATCAAGTTATGCTGGCATTACATTGGCAAAGGGGGGGTTAGGCCACATACGCCAGCTAAGAGAAAACATGAGAACATGAGGTGACATACACTAATCTTGGGCTATCATGAGCATGAAGGGGTGACATATGGTAATTTGTAGCTAGCGTGAGCATGGGAAGCAACATAATTTGATCCGTGATTATAGCAATCATGGAGACATCATACACTATCCAAGGACATAGACCAATCTGACTTATTTAGAAAGCTAGAACGGAGAGGGAACACCCGGTTAATTATGGTTTGCTGGTACAAAATGCGTTGCTATTGGACTTGGCAAGTAAGCCCAGAAGGAAGAAGTCGTAATTGCTACCGCTTCGTGAGCAGCTAGAGCTATCATCATCATTTATGTTAGAGCATGGACTACTTGATCATAGTCATTCTATAGGTTTCGATTTTAGGCTCAAAGCTGATCTTTATGTATCTAAAACTAAACTACTTATGTTATAAACACTCTAATCCAATCCTCTCACTCTCCTAGCTAATCCTTTGAGATTATGAATCAGTTGATCCTTGTATGCTACCACCTCTAATTTTTTATATGATTATGCAAGTAGAATTTTATTAATATTTTTATTCGAAAAAGACGAAATTACATTAAGAAGTTCCTAGATTCGAGGAAATATATAGCTACTAATTATTATAAGGGTTCATTACAATTTTTTATTATTTGTAGATTATTGAATTATAGTTATGATTTTAAATAAAATTTATTATAAATTATAAATTTATATTTAAAATTTAATAGGGGGTTATTAATTTCTTATAGACATGTGATTATTAATTACTATAAGCTAAACTTGTAATAATGGGTTAATAGCATTTGAAATACTAATTAATATAATTTTTAGTCTTTTGCTAAAAAAAATTGAATTACATTTTAAAAATGATGAAAGTACATATGCTATTTTTAGCACAGGTTAGTTATCAAAATTTTTATATTATATGTTATAAACTATTATATTGTAATTAATATTTATAATATAATCTTTTAAAACATTATATATCGTTTTTTTAATAGATTTGTGTTATTTCAAACAAAAAAAATGTGATTATATAATTAGGTAGTATTTGTAGAATGAGGAGTTATTAGAAAGGCCAAATCATATTCAAAAGTGATTTGGTTTTAGAAAGGTTGAAGTTAAAAAATTCAAAATAAGACATACATGTATTATTATTAGGTTTTTCATGGTCACCAAAGAAAATAAAACTATTAGAGGAATGGAAAACTAGAGACATAACAAAAAGATAAAGTTAGGAGGTAGAATCTAAGGATATAGCTACTATATGAATTGGCTATTGGTTGCTAACCGGAGAGAAGCCATTAGTGGGGAGAATGTTGAGGTGCTTCTCGATTAATTCCAGATGCTAATCCAAGTTTTTCATATGCTTGTGTAGATGCTCCATGGAGAGGAGGAGATCCTCTCCTTGCTCATGAAGATTGAGTAGAACCATGCCCATGATAAATTTCATGTGCTAGTATAGGTTCACAGTAGGCATATATTGATTAAAGTCTCATCGCGCCCGTCCTATTTTGGGCACCTAGTCAGCCAACTCAACTAGTACTTCAGTGTCCAAGAGAAGGTCCCATTGGGAGATTCCTTCCCTCTCAACTCATATAAGTTCCGCTTGGATGGGGTCGAATTCCATATCCCAAAAGCATGCAATAACATCCACCAGCTTGCTCTTGATAACAAGCAATGCCTTGTCTGACTTAGGCTCGCTAACAACGCATTATGGTGTTTTGAGGAAGGAGACCAAGGCAAATAACAAAAGGAAGGATAGTAGGAACATGATAGTGAGGGAAAAGGAGAGGTTGTAGGTGGCTAGACAATGTCAAGTAAAAGAAATGAACAAGCACTAAATGTCAACTGCTACCTAGATAGGCGAGAGGGAGGTCAATGAGAAAGTATGCCATTGGAGGGTGGTATTGACAAGAGAAGAAAGCTACGAAGGAGAGATTGTAAGGGAGGAGAATGAAGAATGTACAGATAAAGGGAATACACAGAGGCCAAGGAGGAGAGGAAAACCCTCCTAGCAAAAGTTGAAGAGAGAGAGATATACTATATCTAGTTGGGGGGAGATGGGGGGGAGAGGACTGAACCTAGCTAAGGGAGTGTGCCAATATTCATGATAATGCTACACAACGATTGTGACAGGGTAGTTGCAAAAAATGAGATCAAATTGATAGAGAAATTCATTCTAGACTACGTTAAGATGCCAAATACTAGTAAAACAAAAAAATGTTGTTGTTGTAGCATTGGGCTTGCTAGCCAACCAATTTTCCTTTCTATCTTTGACCACCAACATTTGGCGAGAAATGTTGGTTCAAATCCAACATGAACGGAAGAACCGAAAGGGAAATTCACTTATGGATTGCCATTTCCTACGAGAGAGAATGGTTCCCACTAGACCTTGGAATGGGTTTCTATAACTCCTAAAGATAGTTGGCACACTAGAGGATGGGGTCATTGGTCAGTTATATTATAGGGGCTATTAATATGATCATTTTTGCTGGGTGCTCTTGAGTGCTCACATGATGAAGGAGTGGGCTATCACATCAAGTGGTGTGCAGCCAGAGAAGGCCAATTAGACAAAGGCAAAGCCGACGACAATGATTATAGGAGAACATGGCACAAGGATTTGAATACATCGAATCTTGTCTTGATTGTTATGATATCTAAACAGACAGATTACTATGTCCCTCGATCTAATCAATAAATAAAATGTTAACGACACACCTCACACCTCAAACCTTCCCCTCATGAAGGGAAAATTATATATAGCTTTGTGAGCAGCAAAAATAATTATAAAATTTTGTTTGAAAATTTTTATTTTACTTTATTATTTAGTAAATATAAACCATTTTCCATTTTTAAAAAGTGTTTATATATAGATATATAAACTGCATTGCGAAAAGAAAGACATTGGCTTTAAAACGACTACCTACGGATGGTATAATAAAAGAAATGAACAGCGAAAGCCACACTGTCAGCCTCGGTTTCCTTCTATATTTATAATGATCGATCGTTTCAATATTCATTGCCGTGACCGCGCGATTCACGTGCTCGATATTTCTGTTGATAACTGCATATATCTGTCGGCGGGCTTAGCTAGAATTAACCGTCTCCGCGTGACTATTTTCAGAAGTTTGCTAACCAGCACACGAAAATTTCCTGTTAACCTACAAGGAACAAGGAACGATTCATCTACCCAATTAAATAATTTTATCGCAGTGCTCGTGAAAACGAATTCTGCAGGTTCTGATAAATGAAATATGCATCCTAAAGCTTAACCAGGAGACGCAGACTTATGAAAGCGAAATTACTCGTACCTTTCTGTGAAAACCTCGTAGAATGATTGACGGGAGGCACCCGCTTCACGGGAACTTTATCTGCTATGTGCCCTTCGCAGAAAAGGCAGTAAGATACATAAATTAAATATTGTTGGTTGAACAATTATCGACCTGCATCCATCTTCTTACTGCCATAGACAAACTTTCTTCTATCTATCTGCTTTTATATCGCGTTGCGTGCAGCTCAGGTAAACCAAAACCTTTACCTCTGAATCAGTTAGGCAGAATCTTGCTTTCCGATTATGGTACTGAGCAGAAGTCCATGGAGGATCAGCGACTCAGAATATACATCGAAGCTCACGGAGAAGGCGGGTGGACGATTGTTGCAAAGAGAGCAGGTTAGAGACTACTTCTTTCCGGAGAACAAACTTATATTTCACATTACTTAAAATTTTAGGGTTTATTGATTCACTGGTATTCTCTTATCACTTTGAAAGTGTTAATATGTTCTAATTACTTATTTATATAGAGGTTACTAAGATAGAGGGAGGCTGGTTAGTTGATGTTGAGCTCAGTTTAAACTTTATATTGAAAAATTAAGAGTGAGAATAAATTATAAGATTTTAATGTCACAAAGAATATCCAAATTCAAACATAACTTACAAAAATTTGATAGCAAAATTAAATTGTTCAAATTCTAGTTAATAGCATCCTATAAATTTTAGGGTTTATTGATTCACTGGAATTCTCTTGTCACTGGAAAGTGTTAATATATTCTAATTACTTATTTAGATAGAGGTTAGTTAATTGATGTTGAGCTTGGTTTAAATTTTATATTGAAAAATTAAGAATGAGAACAATTATAAGATTGTAATGTCACAAAGAATATCCAAATTCAAACATAATTTACAAAAATTTGATAATAAAATTAAATTGTTTAAATTCGAGTTAATAGCATCCTATAAATTTTAGGGTTTATGGATTCACTGGAAGTCTCTTATCAGTCGAAACTGTTAATATGTTCTAATTACTTATTTAGATAGAGGTTAATTGGTTGTTGTTGAGCTCTCTTTAAATTTTATATTGACAAAGTAAGAACGAGAATCAATTATGAAATTTTAATGTCACAAAGATTATCCAAATTCAAACACAACTTAAAAAAATTTGATAAGAGAATTAAATTGTCGAAATTCTAGTTAATACCATCCTATGAGAATTAAATTGTCGAAATTCTAGCTAATAGCATCCTATGAATTTTAGGGTTTGACTATTCAATGGAATTCTCTTATCACTTGAAATTGTTAATATGTTCTAATTACTTATTTAGATAGAAAAAAGTCACTTAGTTGATCTTTAGCTTGGTTTAGATTTTATATGGTTTAGATTTTATAGACAAATTAAAAATAAGATCCAATTCAAATACAACTTACAAAGATTTGATAACAAAATTAAATTATTGAAATTCTAGTTAATAGCATCCTATCACATTATTGAGCAAACGATGTTATCAAACATCTTAACATGTACACTTATCCAACATCTAAACTGATTGAGTATTTGAGTTTTAATGAAGTATTTGTAAATTTCGTATATGGGAGAAATGATTATTATGTTTTGAGCCTAATTTCAGTTATTAAAAATGATATATTAAGTTGTTGAATTGAGGCTTCTTGATCCATATTAAGTTTAAGAGAAATTTTTAGGCGTAAATCACAAGATAAATTATTTGTTGACGCATTTTGAACCAACTAGTGTGGTTCATCGTTAGGACAAGTTGAAGAAACAGATACAGCATAGCATGTTAAATAGTCTGAGCAAAACCTCCAACAACTATCTTGAATAACGGCTAATTTTGACTTTAACACCAGAGTCATACAAATTATTATAATTTAATGGAAATAAGTTATGATAGGTGACCAATAAAAATATATAAAATAATTTAAATGGTGTTAAAAGTTAGTTTAAAAAGTATTAAAAATTATAAGCTATTTAGTATTTAAATGGGAATTAGTTATATAGAAGACCTTTTATTATCACATATATATGTATGTTAGTTAGAATTAATAAAAATAATGGAAAGAGAAAAGAGAAAATAAATAAAAAATAAATAAAAAAAAAATAATATATATTTAATTAAAAATTATAAAAGGACTAATATTGAAAAAAAAATTAAAATATAAAATAAAATAAATAAAAAATAATAAAAATAAAAAATAAATAAAATGAATTAAAAGAATAAAATAAATAATAATAAAATTATAATTATAATTAAAAAAATTGAAATACAAAAATATAAAAATAATAAATAAATCCAGCGAGCGACACAATCTAAAAAGAAGAAGGATAAGAACATGATCAAAAGAAAACTACAGAGTCAAAAGGAGAAACCCTAGGAGGAAGGACAAGACAAGTCTCCAACGAAAAAGATCCGTTAAACTAAGGGAAACATCAAAAGCAAAAAAAAACAAAACTTAAGAAGAAAGGGTCGGGATCCCGTAGCTACTGATCTTCTAGCCATCATCTCTATTGAGATTGCTCGGTCTTCTGTCAATTTCAATAGCTTCCCTGAATTTACGGTGATGGAACAGCGCAACCTTGACAATAACCTTGGCCTCCTCAATACACACATGATGCTTGGTCTTTTCCGCATGCTCTGCTAATGCTGAAGACTTGGTTCTCCCATGTCTTAGGTCAGCTGCATGTTCGCTGATCCTTTGATGGATGGAGCACCCTGTTTCCCCGATATAGGGGGTCCCACAAGAACAAGGGATCAAGTAGACTCCCTTCATATCTTTAGGGTCAATGGGATCTTTCACCGATTGGAGGGATTTGCGAATAGTGTTGAGGGGCCTGAAGGTTGAGGGAATATCATACTTCTTAAGAATCCGAGCAATCTTTTGCGTGATTCCCTGGATATAGGGAAGATGGGCACCTAGTTGGTGCCTTTTAGGTTCTTTTTTGATTAACGAGTTTTTATAGGCTTTAAGAAAAGCCTTCTGACCTAGGTGCCTACTATAGTCGTTCTCTACAGAGACATTAACGAGATGGGATTTCTCCTTATCGAAGCTCTCCCTATCAGAAATCCTGAGGGCACGAGTAGCGAGGGTGTTAAGAACACCCAACTCTTGAGCAGGGAAATGATGGGAATCGGCATGAAGATACTGCTTAGTATGTGTTTTCTTCCGGAATACTGAGTGGGAGAGAGAAACATCCTTATTCTTCGATATAAGAATATCCAAGAAAGGGAGGCAACGATTGACCTCTTTTTCCATAGTGAACTTAATGGCAGAAGACTAATAGTTGAGGTGGTTGAAGAAGAGATCCAAATCCTCTTGGCCATGGGACCAGATCACATTAGTGTCATCTACATACCTTTTCCACAGCTTGGGAAGGAGACGAGCCAAGGCTAAAGATTTGGTTTCGAAATCTTCCATAAACAGATTCGCAATAATAGGGGATAGGGGTGAGCCCATGGCCACACCACAGGTCTATTCAAAGAATTCACCCTCGAAACAGAAGAAAGTGGAAGTGAGACAGATCTCAACAAGATGTGCGGTATCAAGATCTGTTAGGCGATAGATCACTTCCATGGCTTCTTTTATAGGGATACAAGTACAAAGGGAGACCACATCAAAGCTCATGAGAAAGTCCTCAGGGTCAAGACTGAGCAATCTCAATAGAGATGACGGCTGGAAGATCAGTAGGTGCTCGATCCCGGCCCTTTCTTCTTAAGTCTTGTTTTTTCTTGCTTTCGTTGTTTCCCTTAGTTTAGTGGATCTTTTTCGTTGGAGACTTGTCTTGGCCTTCCTCCTAGGGTTTCTCCTTTTGACTCTGTAGTTTTCTTTTGATCATGTTCTTATCCTTCTTCTTTTTAGCTTGTGTCGCTCGCTTGATTTATTTATATTTTATTTTTATTATTTTG
>APFE031319459.1:0-24384 GCA_000404065.3 Pinus taeda | reverse complement strand
TTTATATAAATATATAAATCAATTTTTCTTATTATAACATAATAATTTATATGATTATTTTTCTTTTAATTTTTTATGTGGAAGAATGATTTATTGTGGTGTCAAGCTTACCTTTATTTATGTAAAATTTATCAACTCAAATAGAAGTTTCTTTCGGAATTATACACTTCTCTTGTAGGAGGACATTCAAGGTTCTTGAAGATATACTATAGGATCAAGAAAAATATTATTTGGGAAGATTTTAAAGATGATGTGAAAAACTTTGTGGTTGAATGTGTAGTATGCCAACAAAATAAGGAAGAGATGGTTGAGACCTAGGGTTCATAAAACCGTTAGCCATACAAGCTATTGCTGTGAAGAAGTATCAATGGATTTTATTATAGGTTTATCTAAATCAAAATGAAGGAATAAAATTATGGTAGTGGTATGTCTAAAGACAAAGTATGCCCCATTTTGCTCTCTTCCTCATCCTTTTAAAGCAAGTATAATGGAAATATTCCAAAAGCTACATGGAGTATCAAAGATTACTATAAGTGATAGAGATCCATTTTTTACGAGAAACTTTTGACCTGGTTTATTTTCTTATTTCGGTGCTCAATTGGCTCACAACTTATGTCACCATCCAAAATATAATGGAAAAATTGAGATTGTGTATAAATGTTTAGAAGGATATCTACTTTGTTTTTAATCTAATAAACATACATACTGGGTTAAATGGTTTCCCTAAGCAGAATGGTCGTATAACACATCCTTTGATACTTCATGAAAAATTTCACCATTTATGGCAATTTATAAATACCATCCTCCATATATTACATCAATAGGACTCTAAAGGTTCAAGCAGTAGAGAACCACATACCATACCAACCAGAGGTCCTCAAACCATTGAAGGACAACTTGGTTATAACACAAAATAGGATGAAACAACAAGAAAATTAGTGTTGTAGTGAAAGAGAATATGAAGTTGAGGATTGGGAATTTTGAGACTACAACCATATAAATATATGTCCATTACCAACAAAAAATAAACAATAAATTGGCATCAAGGTATTATGGCCCCTATAAGGTTTTGCAAATGATTGCAATTATGACTTACATATTAGAAATGCCTCCATCTTCAAATGTGCGTCTAATCTTCCATGTTTCTTTCTTGAAGAAGGTTATTGGTAAAAATATCTCAATCTGAAATAATTTACAAGACAATAATGAAGAAGTGAAAATCATACTAGAACCAAAAACAATCTTAAAAACAAGGATTAAGAAATTGGAAAATTGAGCAATTATTGAGTACCTTATCAAATGGAAGAGCCTACAAGTGGCAAAGGCGACGTGGGAAGATAATGTTTTCATGCAGAACACCACAAATGGTCAAGTGTTGAGGAAAACACTTGTTTGAAAGGGAGAGCCATGTTAACCCCTATATAAGCCCCATGTTAAACCTAAAACCTCTTATTAACCCCTAGATATTAAGTGGTTACATTTCTATTGTCATATTGTTATGTAAGCTAGAACCTTTCATGGTCTCATTTTATTATAATTATTGTGACAACATCATTTGCTTGCACCTATGTATGCAATATAAATTATTTTATGAAAGAAACAGGGGTTGAGTTATGGGAAACAGATTCCAGAGATTGAGGAGAGTAATTGCTTGTGGTTTTAATTATTATGACAACTAGTGAGGATGGTATTTATGCATTCTAATTAAATTGGAGCATACCATTAAAGAGGAGGTTGGACAAGAGGACATGGGCCATGATTCCTTGTAGGAAAATGCACTCAAAGGAGGAAAAAAAATAAGATGGCAACGTCGTTGAGGAGAGGATGCCTAGAGTATGCAAGCCAAGAGGTTTGTTGGACTGCAATCAATAGAAAGGGAGTGGGGATACGTGGCACAACCCCACAGGCTAGGAAGGTCCTACAGAGACTATTAGACAACATGGGAAGAACCATGGTGGACGAGAGGGGGAACATAATTGCAATGATAGGGAAAGGGGAAAAATATAAGAGAGGAGGAGAACGACCATAGTCAAAGAAAGCAACATTGAACTCAGAAGAGGAAAAAAGGAAAGCTCAATTATCTTCGTGAAGGAGATCGAAAGGAAAAATAACACAAAAGAGTAGGGAGATAGTTTTCGGTTGGAAAGAAGTCAGGAAGGAGATCATCCTAGGTGGGGAAGAAATTTCCTCTCATGTCCCCAGTAACTAGAGGGTGGATATGGTGATTCTCAACAAATTGTGAACAGTTGGGATGGAGGAATTATTCCTAGGGAAATTCCTGAAGGTATCTTGGATGGCTTCTTTGTTTTCTATTTGATTGGTTGTGGTTCTAGAATCCCTGAAGCTGGGTGGAACCATGATGTTGAGTTTGGAGGGTGGAGATGGTGAGCCTCTGGATTCCCTGCACAATAATTGATTGCAATTCAGTTGGAGGGTGGAGACAACGAGTACCTCAATTCCCTGTACACTTGTTACTTGCAACTCATTTGAAGGGTGGGGGTGGATAGATCTCTAGAGTCCCGAGTAACTAAAGGTTTTGGTTCATCCCTTGAGCAAAAGACCCCTCAGTCTTTGGAATCTGGCTTGGGTGTGATAACTGGAAGAGAGAACTAGTTGCAACTATCTACTGCTGGGTGAAGATTCCTAGTCCGAGACTGAGTTGCCCAAATATTTACAAGATAAGTGTTTCTTATGTATATTCTGTGATAATAAATGTGTGATACATTTCTAGTTTGAAATTGTGTTGTTGTACAAAATACATGATTGTGTTATTGTTAATACACAATTAATTAGCATATTATGTGATGTTTAAAGGCATTGGAATAATCTATTAGAATCTTGGTTTAATTTCAACAAAATTTAGCATGATAAGTTCTTCTTGTTATAGTATGATGAATTACATTGAGG
This sequence comes from Pinus taeda, assembly GCA_000404065.3. Lineage (NCBI taxonomy): Eukaryota > Viridiplantae > Streptophyta > Pinopsida > Pinales > Pinaceae > Pinus > Pinus taeda. The sequence continues at coordinate 21,477 of APFE031319459.1, read as the reverse complement.
AAAACTTGCATTGACATGGTTCATGTTGCAATGAGATAATGTTGAGGATTTCCTCCACCAAATAATTGGGTATGTACTTCCATTTTACCAAGACCCAGACCAATGGTATGTATTATGTGTTATGTAAAACACATCCTGTTGAAGTCTGGATGAATTGAATTTATACCCCACACTTCATACAAGATTTCATATTTTCTATGCATCTTTGATATGGACCACAAAGGGCTAGGAGCCATACTTGTCACTACGTTTTTTCTTGTTGTGTAGAAGAATGTTTGCATACATATATGTGTGCACTTGGTCACTAAGTGGTTGTAATACATGTCGAAAAGCATTGTGGTGTGCAGTGTGAGTATTGTAGGCTCTTAAGGAGTCACCCAAACTTATAACAGAGGGTAGATAACAACTGTCAATGTAGTTATGCCTAGGATTCATGGTCCCAAGCAAGGGTGTTATACCATCATTCAACACTTTTGTAGACTTGATGCTCTTTATGGCCCTGGGAAGTCCCTTTACCCATGCAAAGTTAACTTTATACTAAAAAACGATATTTCAAATTCCATACATGACTCTGGCCACACAAAATCGCTTAAATACGTAGTTCCCAGAACATTATACTGCGTATATATTTTTAGATATTAAAAAACAAAATGCTATTTTTTGGGCTAGGTTTACGAGTTTTACCCAGAGCCCACCTATAGGAGCCCGTGGCGTAACTGAAATAAACAATTTGAGGTGGTATATATACATCTCTTTGGTAGGATTAATGGATAATAAAAAAGAGATATCGACATTATACTCAATTTTCCCCAAATCAAGTATGCTTTTATCATGCCTCCTACACTCCGAGTCTCTAGTAAACCTTGGTTTCCTTTGCATCGATGCTAAGTCTCCTTATCTAGCATCTTCTTTCACCTATTATAGAGGTTGTCTTTGTGGCTCGAGCTGGTCAGATCCAAAGGAAGGCTTTGTCAGGGCCTTTGGCATGGATCAAGTTGTATCTATCATGTACTTACTGTTTTTTATAAATAAAGAAGCTCATGTCTTGTTCCCAATATATCTTGTCATCTTATGAATGATAGTTTGAATTGTTATATATGATGATATAACATATTCTTATGCATGCATGTTGAATTATGTATTATGATTGATTTTCAGTTCTGGATATCTTGGAGGAAGCAGAGGGTTTGGACCCTACGGGAACATCTTCAGACGTAGGACCCTCAAGTATGTCTCTAAGTCCAACTTTGGTAATTCAAATGTTTGACATGTTTGATTGAGTGTTTTTTGTTGATTATTTTATCTTGGTCCGTTGAGGCTTTCAACCCATGACTTAGGGAACTTTTATTGTCATCAAAATTGGTGACTCCGTTAGGGAATACCATAAAGTATTTCCTAGAAGGGTTGCTTTTCTTTGATCTGGGTTAAACTTGTCATTTCTTGGTTTTTTCCAGTCTTCTTTAAGTCGAGTAATTTGGTCCTTTCTCTCCTACCTCCCTCTCTCTTCTCCCATCTCTCTCTCTCTCTCTCTCTACGCGCTCCAATCCTCTCACTATCTCCCTCCCTATCTCCTTCTCTCTCTCCTTCCTCCATCTTTGTGTCTCCCTCTCCCTCTCTTACCCTTCTCTACCTCTCTCATTCCTCTCCCTCTCTCCCTTCATTCCTCCTCTCCCCTCTCCTTTATTTTATCTCCATCTTTCCTTTGTCACTCCCCTATCTCTCCACCTCTATCACTCTATGTCTTTGTTCTTCCATCCCATATATAACTAGACTTAATATATTACATGATATATTATAATATATTATAATATAACAATTTTAATATTGTATTGATCCGAAGTTATTAAATTTAATAATAATAATATTATAATATATTAATATGAATATTAAATTTAATAATAATAAGAATATTTACGTATTGAGGCTTGTGACCCATAATGAATTAAGCAAAGTTTTCCAGTAGAAATCACATAAGAGAAATTTTTGGATGACAAGTTTGAAACCAACAAGTGTGGTTCATCATCAAAACCAAGATGAGATGAGAAGTCATGGCAAAAGGTTAAATAGAGAGCACTGTAGAGACCAAAATTTCAAGTAACAACTATATTTAACAAATAATATTTAAATTATGATATTAATATATTAAAAACAAATATTATTAAGTAACACTATATTAAGCTAGTAGTTTTTGAAAAATAATATTTAAATTATGATATAAGTTTATTAATTTATTAAAACAAATATTAATAAGTAAAGAGTATATTAAATGGCTAGTTTTTGAAAATTATATTTAAATTGTTTATTAAATTCAATATTAAAAATTAACAAGAATAAAAAAATCAAAATCATTTCAAACGAAGAGGAGTCAAAAATTATAAAAAAGAGTCAAGATAATAAGCAATCTCATTAATAAATACAATTATTTAATTAAAATAAAATTAAACTAAATTAAAAATAATTATAGAAAATAAATAAATAAAACAAAATTACACGAGTCAAAGGAAATACATACATAATATATATAGTATGTGTATATATATATAATATATATATATAGGGACAAATAAGATGATAAAATAATTAAGAAAACACGAAATATCAAGAAAATAAATTTTAATGAAGAACAAGAAATACTATAAAAGGGACACCAATACGTGCAAAAACTAGGAGGAGAGGACATGAACCAACTTATGTGATTTCTACTCAAAGACTTTGCTTAAATAAAATATAATCTTTTAATATTAATACTAGGGTTAATAATTTGGATGGTATTAAAAATAATTTGGCCCATAGGCTTTACCTAAATATTCTTTTTAGTGTTATTAAGTATAAATATGTTTATGGAGTAAATATAAAAAGAAGTTTTATTATTTACCATACTTCTAGTTTATTTATATTTATATTTATTGATCATTTCTTTTATTTACCATAGTATTTGGCCATGGTTGGTATATAATTAGATGTTGATTTCTAATCCTATTTGATATATTTTGTTTATTTACTATACTTTTTTATAAATATGGTATTGGACCCATGGTATTGATAATTATTTGGCCCATGGTATTTGGCTCATAAGCTTCACCTAAATAAAACATTTTTCTTTTAGTTTTCTTAAATATAAAGAGGTTTATGGGTAAATATAAAAAAATAAATTAAAAAACAAAAATAAAAATAAAAATAAAAAATTTAAATAAATAAGAAATAAAATAAAATAAAATTTATTCATTTACCACATCTCTAGTTTATTTATATTTTTATTTATTTACCATACCTCTAAATAAATATATTTTCTTTTTTATTTATTTACTATACCTCAAGTTTTTTTATATTTTTCCTAAACTTTTTTATATTTTAAATTTATATTATGATTATACATAATAATAATTAGAATTATAAAGTTGGCATTAGATTATAAATGTTAAATGTTAAAAACATGACTACATTTAGGTTTTTATGTGAGATCTACTCCCATATTGGGTGTAGAGGGTAGGTAAAGACCAAGAGATAAATACAAAAAGATATTGTTATAAAATTTACCAAAATACCACCCCCATATGATTGGTGAGAAATGATGAATAAAGACCCAAAAATAAACACAAAAAAGTACCTAAAAAAATCTTAAAAACAATTCCAATGACTAAATATTTAAGATTAAAAAGTAATAATTAAAAACTTAAGAATAAAGATTTAAAGTCTAAAGTTAAAGTTATGGGTCATAAGGTAACACTTAAAGCTAAGAATAAATAATTGAATTTGTTATTAAAAATAGATAAAAACTAATAATTGAATTTATTATTAAAATATAAGTGATGAATTTCACATTAAAAATACATACATGCATTTTTATAAAATAAAATTGATAAATAATAAATTTCACACCCATTATTCAAACATTTAACCCATTCTTTATAAAATAAAATGATAAATAATAAATTTCACACCTAATATTCAAACATTCACCCCATTCTTTATAAAATAAAAATGATAAACAATAAATAATAAAGTTCACACCTAATATTCAAAAATTTACCATCCTTTATAAAATAAAAATGATAAATAATAAATTTCACATGTAATATTCAAATATTTACCCAAAGAATTCCATGCCGATTATTGCAATCAACAAAACAGACTATCCGTCTCCCTACCCAATCTATATATACCGATCCGTCTCCCTACCCAATCTATATATACCATTGTTGAGTGAAAGATGACATCTCCATCTGTTGGAATATTTTGGGTAAACAAATAATACGAGCTATGGGGTCGAAGAACTGGAGCAGAGCTGATATGGAAAAATTATCGATGGATTGGAAGAAGTGGAGCGTCGAACAAACGTGGGATGTTTTAAATAACATTATGCAGAAGTTAATAAGCACCCTGGAGGAAGGAAGTCTGGGAAAGAGAAAATTCTGGTCCGCCGAAGATTACGTGCTTGTTTATTCGATTCAGTATAATCATGCTTACCGAAGCGCTTCGGCAAAACGAATCAACAATTTCAAGCAAATATATAAGAGATACAAGCAGTCACTTCTAATTTACTTCAATTCAAGGGTTTTGCCAGCTTTAAGGGAAAAGCAAGGCGAGGCCATGGTGAGAGAGTTTGTCAGACGTTGGAGAATTCACAAGGAGATGCTCCCAATCCTATCAACCATGTTCAGTTTTTCGGAAAGGATGCTTTTGACAAGAGGGGAAATAAAGCGTTCAGTTTCAGAAGTTGCAGAGAAGTATTTTCGGAAGTTTGTGTTCGGTGAAATGCGGATCCATGTAAGGGAAGCAGTGATTACTTTGATTCGTGAAGACCGCCGAGGATTGCAGGTTGATCGCACTTTATTGGAAGGAGTTTTGGGTATTTTTGCGGATATTGGAATGGATGTATATGCGAATGAAATTGAAGTGCCCTTGTTGGAAGATACTGCAGATTTCTATGTTCAAAGAGCTGGTTCATGGAGTTTAGGGGAGAATTCATGTATGGATTATCTGTTGAAGGCTGGGGAATGTATGCAACGTGAGGAGGAAATAGCTGCCCATTATTTGCACAGGAGTAGAGAGAAGTTGTTGGAGATGGTACCAAATGAACTCCTTTCAGGTTGCAAGACCCAACTACTTGAAAATCTGGGTCCTTGTTGTTGTGCCCTTCTTAGGAGTGACAACAAACATGATCTTTCAAAGCTTTATAGTCTGTTTTGTAGAGTACCTGAAGTTCTGGAAACAATGGTAAATGCTTTCAAAGAGCATGTAATTAGAGACTGCACTCCACTAGTTATGAGGGATCTGGATGCTATAACTGATAAAGTAGGGAGAAGGGATACAGGTGGCATGCAAGAAGAAGTTGCATTTGTAAATACAGTTTTGGAATTGCGTGACAAGTTTGCGGAGGATATTATCCATGTATTTCGTCACAATGCTCTTTTGCATAGAGCTTTAAATGAAACATTTGTAGAAATCTGTAATAAAAGAGTGGCAGGAAACACCAGTGAAGAATTCCTGGCCAAGCTCTGTGACATGGTACTTAGAAAGGGTGGCAGTAGTAAAAGATTAAGATCCGATGAGATTGAGGGTATTCTAGAGAATGTCACTAAATTTCTGAAATATGTGAATGATAAAGATCTCTTTGGGGAATTTTATAGAACAAAGCTAGCTGGTCGACTACTGTATGATAAAAGTACAGATAATGCTCATGAGCTGAGCATGTTGTTAAAACTAAAGCAGCATATTGGTAATCAATTGACATCAAAGATGGAGAGTATGGTTAAAGATATGTTACAAGCAGAGGTGAACCAAGCTAGTTTTAAGGCATACCTGACTAATAATCCAAATATCCATCCTGGAATAAACTTGGATGTCAGAGTATTGAATTTCACATTTTGGCCCCCTTTCAAATCTTCTGAACCTAGTTTGCCCTTGGAGATGATTAAATGTGTGAACACATTCAAAGAGTTTTATTCTACATACACTCAAAATCGACAGCTTACATGGCTATATTCCACAGGGACCTGTAATGTCATTGGCAAGTTTCAAGCTGAGCAAATAGAAATGGTAGTAACACCTTACTATGCAATTTTATTGTTATTGTTTAACAGCTCCCAAAAGTTGAGTTATTTAGACATCAAAGCTGGACTGAATTTGAGAGATGAGGATCTTGTGAGGCTGCTACATTCTATTGTATTTTCCAAGTATAAAATTTTGCTCAAGGAGCCTGATACGAAAGAAATATCTCTCGACGATACTTTTGAAATCAATTACAGTTTTACAAATACAAAAGAGAAGATTAAGATCCTACTCCCAACCGAAGATAAAAAAGAGAAGAAAAAGGTCATTGAGAATGTTGATATGAACAGATATCACGAAATTTGTGCCTTAATAGTCCGCATCATGAAGAGCAAAAAGTCTTTGCGTTATGAACAACTAATGAACGAATGCAACGAGCAACATGGAGGGATGTTCGAGATAAATGTAAAAGTATTTAAAAAAAGTATTGAGAATTTGATTACAAGGGACTACTTAGAAAGAGATAAGAAAAATTTGAATATATTAAAATATATTCCTTGAAAAGAAGTCAATTGGGATTATTTCTAGAGGTGGTGAACTATTATCATCTTCTCCATCTAGGTTCAAGTTTTTGCTAGTAACATGTTGAGCTTTGATATTTTGATTATTATTGTTGTAAAGTGAGTATAACTGTGGACTATTATTGTTGGATTGAGTATAACTATGGACTGAGGTTTAATGTCTTGATGATTATTGCTGTAAGTTATAGTTGTGAGTAGTGGACTGAGGTTTAATATCTTGATGATTATTGTTGTAAAGTGAGTATAACTGCATTTTTGCGAGTGACATGTTGAGCTTTGATATTTTGATTATTATTTTTATAAAGTGAATATAACTGTGGACTATTATTGTTGTATTGAGTATAACTATGGATTGAGGTTTAATGTCTTGATGATTATTGTTGTAAATTATTGTTGTGAGTATAACTGTGGACTGAGGTTTAATGTGTTGATGATTATTGTTGTGACTTATTGTTGTAAAGTGAGTATAACCATGGACTATTATTGTTGTACTGAGTATAACTATGGACTAAGGTTTAATGTCTTGATGATTATTTTTGTAAATTATTGTTCTAAGTGACTGAGGTTTAATGTCTTGGTGATTATTGTTGTAAAGTGAGTATAAGTGTGGACAGAGATTGAGAAAGACACTGATTAACTGCATTTTTTCTAGTGACATGTTGAGCTTTGATATTTTGATTATTATTGTTGTAAAGTGAGTATAATTGTGGACTATTATTGTTGTATTGAGTATAACTATGAGACTTAGGTTTAATGTCTTGATGATTATTGTTGTGACTATAACTGTGGACTATTATTGTTGTATTGAGTATAACTATGGACTGAGGTTTAATGTGTTGATGATTATTGTTATAAATTATTGTTGTGAGTATAACTGTGGACTCCTGTTTAATGTCTTGATGATTATTGTTGTGAATTATTGTTGTAAAGTGAGTATAACTGCATTTTTACTAGTGACATGTTGAGATTTGATATTTTGATTATTATTGTTGTAAAGTGAGTATAACCTTGGACTATTATTGTTGTATTGGGTATAACTATGGACTAAGGTTTAATGTCTTGATGATCATTGTCCTAAATTATTGTTTTGAGTATAACTGTGGACTGAGGTTTATTGTCTTCATGATTATTGTTGTAAAGTGAGTATAACTGGGGACAAAGATTGATAAAGACACTAATTATATTTGTATTGGTTTATCTATTTTTATTAGAGAATAAAGCATAATTTTTTATTTATATAATTTGTATGATTCTGTGTTACTTGAATCCATATTCTCATTAATGGCTTGAAAATAGATATGAATGGATGAATAGGTGTAAGGTTTAGTACATGCAATTGTAATTTGCCAATTTATGATGATTAATAAACCATGTAAATCATAAATAAATATAAAGGTTGAATGGAACAAATGTAAAACAAAGAAAAAAACTAAATAAAAAAAATAGAATTAGAAAGGAGACAAATGGTGAGGAAGGACTTCCCCTTAACCTATGTGCTGTCCCTATTTCCTCCTCACATTTATGCTCAATGAGTATTTTGATCAAGACCGGAAGAGGCATAAAAACTCTAAGAGTAATGTAACCACTATTGCCAATGCTCCATTTGAAGCTGGTTTACCTATTTTGGTTTTGCACATGCTTTTCTCTTGTAGGCCTGCACAAACACCAATTTATTCAGCCAACTCCGTGCCTTTTCATAATTGGACTGGAACCAGACATCTTTGTTGGTACCAAGCTCGTGAGTGTTTATTTGCAGTTAGTTGTTTTGAAGGATGTGTTCAGAATGTTTCACAAAATATGCGATAGAGGTGGAAATATTTTTATATCGAGTAAGATGATCAAAGAGAATGCCAGAAATGAGTTCTGTGGGGAAGCCCTTGGGCTTTTATTACAAAATGCAAGGAGCAGGACTCAATGCAAATAATTTCACCTTTCTCTTTGTACTAAATGCTTGTGTGGGCTTGTCGGCTATGCATGGGACAGAATATTCTTAGTGGCATATTTAGAAGTGGGCTTGAACGGAATTTCTTTGTGGAGCATTGTCTGATAAATTTGTATGCCAGACATATCTATCAAGGGGATGGGGATGTTGCAGATTCAACTATTATATATAAATTTGGCAGCTATCAAAAGGTTCAAACAAATATTATTGGCAGTGTTTCTGAGCTTTATATGAATGAAAAAAATGATAAAGGGAGAGAACAGGGGCTAAGAAAAAAAAAATGGAACATCTTATTAGTGAAACTTTCAAGAGTCCTCATTCAGTGGAGTCTTTTAACCTTAAAAGAGGGCTACATGGATTTCAAGGGCTTAGTCCTTGGGGTTCTTCATCACATGGGACAGATAATTAATTGGACATGAACTATGCAGTGGCAACGGTAGTGTCACCAAACCCTTCTATGGAAAGACACATATCTCTTTCTAACCTTTTTCCCTATCTATGGTCAGCAAAAAATGCGCATCGCTAAGGTTGACATTGTCAATCTTATCACAGGTGCAGCTGACGAGGTAGGAAAAGCATTATTCGTTGAAAAGATCAATCCCTATCTGTGTTGCAATTCTCCTGATAAAGATGGCCATGGAATAAAACACCACCACCAAGAATGCGTTCTATTCCTGATGGTGAGGGACTTTATGACAACAACCATTTTGAAATGCCTAGAGTGGCTGAGGGCGATTCAAGAAACCATTTGCACTCAGTATAACAAGCTGTCTATGATTGTCGCTGCACGTGATGAAGATGAAAGCTATGACGATTTCAGACCTAATAAGGACCTATTCAGCATGCACTTTGGCAAATTATCAACTGTTCTAAAGCTCGAGGCTAGCACAGCATCAGCAAGAAGCGGCTTTTCCACTCATTTCTTTTAGCACGGACTAGTTGTTTACTAGGATAGACATCACCTTTTCAAACCTCACCCATGTAAAAAACTGGTTCAATCAGAGACAGCTCTCTGAATCAATAGATGATCAAGAACAGTGTATCGATGCAGCATCTCTATTAGCTACAGAAAGATAGTGTTTAAACAGCTTGAGTACAAGGGTGAAGTTGTTCATGACTTGCAAAATTTTTGTGATGGGCTACCAGTATAAAGAAAATGGCTGGCTTGAATGAAATGATATTTTGTATTGATGTTCTTAGTTTTATCATGGAACTTTGGGGTTTTGGTCAATTTTATTGCAAATGTGTTGACAATCAGAAGAGGAGTTGAATGCAGTTGTTTCTCCTACAAATCTATTAGAATTTTTCTTAGCCACACAATTTCCTTCATTGCTTCTACAACTGCCACATATTCTGCCTAATTTTTGGAATGTGCTAGAGCTCACTATTTGATTGTCCTCTAGGAGAGGTCTCTTGATCCAAGACTCATAACATAACCTTAAGTAGATACTTCAAATTCTTTATCTCCATCGAAACTTGAATGAGAGTATCCAATCAATTTGAAGCCATCCACGTTTCCTTTCAATTATTTTAGAACTCTATGTGCAACAAACCAATGCCCCTCACAATCATTTTGCATAAGCATGGAGAGGATTCCAATAGAAAATGAAATGTTTGGTTTGGTAGTAGTTAGATAGTTGACACTTCCTACTAGTTATTTGTATTTGGTTGCATCCTCAAATTATTTTCATTTAGTGGATGTAAGCTTTAAATTTTGTTCCATTAGAGTAGTCAAAGGATTGCACTAAGCCATGCCAAATTTATTCAATAAATCTCTAATGTACTTTCGAGAGAGGAATATAAAATTTAGATGCTTGGTTACTTCAATACCAAGATAGTAGTTACTTCAATACCAAGATAGTAGTGAACATATCCCAAATCTATGATTTCAAAACATTTCCTTAATTCATTCTTTATGGATGCAATATCATTCTCATTGTTCCATATAATCAAAGATCATCTACATACACCACAAGATCATCTATATACACCACAAGATATACAATTGTTTTTCCAACTTTCTTGATAAACAAAGTTGCATCATCAAGATGATAGTGTTTGAAATTTAGTTTCACAAGATGCTTGTTTGAGGCCATACAAGGATTTGACAAGTTTGCATAGTTTGTGTTCCTCACCCTTCACAACAAATATTTCTGGTTGGGACATAAAAACATTCTCTTTCATGTCTCCATTCAAGAAAGTGGTTTTTACATTTATTTGATGGACTTTCTAACCGTTCTATGTTGTCAAGGCAAAAAGAGTCTAGATGGTAGACCATTTTGGTGTGGTGGCAAAATTATCCTCATAATTAACCCCTTCCTTTTGTGCAAAACCTTTTTCCATGAGCCTAACTTTATGCTTGTCAAGGGAGCCATTTTCTTTATACTTGTTCTTGAAGACCCACTTGTAGCCCATCGGTTTGGTTCCCAACAGAGGATCAATGAGCTTCCAAGTGCCATTCTTTATCAATGCATCATATTCCTTTTGCATCCCTTCTTTCCATTCATCATGAGAATCGACTTCTTTGAAGAAACTTGGTTTGAAATCTATAGAAAAATATAATTCACAATCATAAGAAACATCCATATCAACAAGTAAACGAAAATTGTCTACATCACCTCCATTTTGTCTAGCAAAGCTTCTTATCACTGTCTTTCCAACCTCATGAGGATGAACACTTTCAAGTGTCTTTGTGAGCCATTTTGGAGGACCTTTTTGAGATGACTCATGTTGTTGAGTTAATTGAGATGGGGTTGAATCAAGATTTAGCCTCCCAATTCTCTTAATCACATCACTCAAAGTGTCTTCTTGATCAGTAGTTGGAGCTCCATGAGGGAGAGAGAGTGCTTTAGAAGGAGATTGCACAAATTGATCAAGTATAGGGATCCCCCCTTCAAGATGTGGAATCTCTGTCCAATTGATCAAGCTACCACTCAACAACATTGTCACTCTTGGAAGACTGAGGAAAGATCATAGAGACGATATGCTTTGGAGGTATCTGAATATCTCAAAAAGATACATTTCTCACTCCTCACACCGAGTTTGTTTCTATGTTCCTTAGGTATTAAGGCATAACAAGTGGAACCAAATTTCATAGGGAGTCGTGTTTTTTAGAGCATAGAACTGCATCAGCCAAGAACATCAACTTTATATTTTTTTTAAACATCATTGAATGTACCATATTTAAGGTTTTCTAGTTCATTCTTTGAGCTACACCATTTTGTTGAGGATTATAAGACACGGTTGTTTGATGTTTGATCCCATGCTCGCAAAGATAGTTTTCAAATTCATTTGAAGTATATTCTTTTCCATTATTGGTGAGATATAGGCAATATAAAACTGTGTATCATTTTCAATGCACGGGTGAAAGTTCTTAAAAGTTTAAAAGATTCATATTTATTCTTCAATAGTTATGCCCAACACATTCTCGTGTAGTGAGCAATAAATGCCATCATGTATTTATTACCATTTCGAGAAGGAATAGGCATAGGGCCAAACAAATCAAAATTAATGAGTTCAAGCTTTTTATGTGCTCTAGAATGAGAATCATGAAAAAATTGTTTCTTGTGCTTTCCTAACATACACGCATCACATTGCTTAAGTTTCCTAGGAATGGTATGAAAATCAGTAACACCATTTCTCTTCAATAAATGCAGGTTGTCATAGTTTAAATATCCAAATCTAGCATGTCATAAGAGACTAGTGTGAAAATTCAGAAACCCGAATCCTAATGCAACAACTAGAAATAATTCTCCTAATTGTCAAATTAATTTTTAACAATTTATCTACCGTTTTCTACATCAAATGTTGAATCAATCACACTGCAACCTACACAAATAAAACTACGTAATAAATAAACATTGGAAAAACTGGTGCAGCAGTGAGGGTTTTATTTATTATGTCGCAGTGAAATATGAGTATATCTATTGATGCCCAACTGGAAATCCAAACAACAAGAAAATAGGAGTAAAATATTGAAGGGAATTACCCTTCTCCCACACGGAATCTCTAGCTGGACTTTCCCTATCAAAACTCGGCCTCCTTAAGCACTGCGTAGTTTCCCTCTAGGACTCCTTCCCGGCCTCTAGAACTGAGAACGAATTTTTCTCCTCACCAAATCAATCTACCTGACTGAAGCATTGCCCAGTCCCTTAGTCCTGCCTCTCTGGGATAATTCAACTCACTTGTTGCTGCCTCCAATGATAGGAAAACTTTAGCCCCTATAATTGTAGAGAAGTCCATACCACTTAAATATTCTTTGCTTCATGTCGAGTTCACCTAGGTAAATATAGTTGTTTCTCCCTGTAATGGAGCCGACATAAATAATAGGAGTAACCAACTTATCAATTTGTTGGGGCTCACTAATAGATTATTGAAGAGGCCAACATGATGGTGGACGAGTTAACATGACTCAAAAAAAAAATATTTCTTTAATACATTGATCCCAAGAAGGGTTTACATAATTAATTTTGACTTTTACTCAATAAATTCCTAGAGAACTCAATGGGTGCTTTTACCTATTGACTATTGACCCAAGCTTGAAACCCATGCTTTAATAAGTCAATTTCTTTAACAATAAAATTTATTTTGACAAATACAATACATCATGACTTAAATGTAATTATGAAGAGCGACATTAGTTACATTCTTCAACACCCCCTCTTAACTAGGGAGTTATTGATAATTATATATATAGAGGTACATGGAAGATCTCAAAATTATATGAACTATGCAGATTTCTAGCACACTCAGTGCTACGGACTAGATAACCGACTAAGGTATTCTATCTCATTCGGACTAAGGGAACTCAAGCTTTAGCAAACTCTAGGTACCATCACGATTTTAAGCTCTACCACCAACCCAAGGATCTAGGCGCATATCTAAGGTCGGAGCTCCATGAACACCACCACCCTCCCTCTTCAAGATCTCTACATCAACACATAGGCCAACTCGATGTCCTCGCAAGAATCTTGCCATTAGATGCTTCACCTCTCCTTATAAACTAAACAAGATACATCCATTTGTCTGAGCACGCTTCCAAAGTGTTCAACCTTCTTGTGGAGAGATTTATCTGTACAAACACAACCCCAATTAGTAATAAACTTTCAAAAATACATACAAGTAAACACAAGCCTTGAGGGTCCCCAATCATTCTGATGCTACTTTCATCATCAAGTTATCCATATACAATTTATGAGAAGCTTTCTTCTTCTTTCATTTATTCAGAAACACCATACTGAGATATTCTAACTTCATGAAACATTTATCTGTAGTACTTTTGCTTACTTCAAAGTATTCACTATCATAATATGTCCTCCCTCTCAATTGGGGAGATATACCCATTCTTCTATTCATGTTCCTTCTCAACTTAGGGAAATCAACAACTTCATAATATCGGAGAAACTTCATTCTTTCAAGGCTTTATTTCTTTCTTTATGGTATCGAGGTCATCTTGATCATCATCATCATCATTCATCATGCTTACCAGTATTATCAAGTCATATTTTACAAACATCTTCAACATATTGAAGGTTATGTACATGTAAAACTTTAATAGCAAGTATAACAAAAAACAAATGTACAAAAATGTTAAGTTAACTATGTTAATACAACCACCTCATTCATGCTTTTAGACATCAAATACCTAGACCTAGTTAGGTTCAAGATACAAAACTTTTTACATGCTAGACATCAACCCCTAGCTAGAGTTTTGTTATAAACCCTAGACTTTAGAGAAACTCAATCAAGATATCAGTCTCATTATATCTAGGGCCTCAATATTAATTTTATAAGACAAACTCTCCCCTCACTTAATGAAAACCCTAAATTCCAACTTCAAGACACAAAGGATTAGATATCAATAATTCAATAACAATCTAATCATAGTACTATGAATCTAATGTTTCAACAATATGCTTTTACATGACAAACTTCTACTAGGGTTTATAGAAAAAGCTAGATTTTATCAAAACTAAATCACATCGGAAAACAATATCATCATATCCTAGAATATAAATCTCTACCAAGGTTTTACAAACCTTATATTTTACAAAATAAAACATGTGTATCAACAATTAGGTTAGCATACTCGCATATACCTATCTAGGATGCATTTCACATCAAACATTAACCCAAGACACAAACATTAATACATCAAAGTTAGATACAACAATTTTCTCCATGCAGGGGTTTCGATGAGATGAATATATACCTAGGGTTTCATTCCTAGGAAATCACTATAGATATTACACGGGTTTGAGTCATAAACCCTAATTCTGCAAACCCTAATTATCTAGGGTTTTCGCTCATGATTTACATAATAATCGTAAAGCCTAAAAGACTAGGGTTTATTCCATGAAAATATCAAAACCCTAATCTTCAAAAGAATAGGATTTCTAGACTTCATTAACAACTCCTAAGTAGATTAGAGTTTTATTGACATACCCATATCATTAAGAGGTTTGGATGTTACAGTGAACCCTAAAGATTAGGGTTTCAAAAAAATGAACAAATGATAATATAATGAGGGTAGATTCAATCTAATGAATAATCAGCCTAACAAGAATCTTTGTGATTCAAAATCCTAAACTTAAGAAAGTTAATAAAGCAATTTTCAAAATTAATGTTCCTTGTAATGGAAAGGATTAGTCATAAATAAGATGGAGTGAAACATACTTGGAGTTGTTCCTATTACGAACCTTGTAGGGTTACCTTATTAAAGGGGTTTCCTTTTGTAGAAAAGGCTTTTATCATGACTTAAGTCTTTGAGAGTCTCCCTTTGAATCTTCACATGATCCCTTTTCTTTTATGTGCAAAATATTTTAGAATATATTTTTCAAGGAAAACATAGGAAAAAGGATTATATTTGAGCAATAACAATAATGAATTTAAATACTATCCTTTTATGAGAAAGAGAAGGCTTGTTTTAAAGGGTTTTCCTTTTATATATATAAGATCATATTTTCTTCATGTACCTGCAACATTTATTTGACAAACAATACCAAGAATATGCAAGTATGAATACATGGTTATAAACTAAGGATTTCTAGATCAAACCCTAAGTCACCTTTCAAGAAATTGATTTTGAGGTTTAAAAATACTAGGTAAGGATTGCAAAATCAATAAAAACATTTCAAAATTTTAAGCCAAATTAATTTAAACCCTGTATAGGCAAAAGTGATTATACGTACCTTAAAAAATACTTACCTTAGTTCTCAAAGATATGAGTTCCATGTTGCTTTCAAGAATGACCACTTTAGGAGATGTTGGGATTAGGGACTTCCTTTTAGGAGAAACTGTTATTAATGTCAAATGGTACCAATTGTAGGTTCTTATTTACCATGATTTGTTTGTGAACAACTACTACAACAAAATGCCATAATTTGTAGAAGAGAGGGTCTGATTTCAATCTATATATATATATATATATATATATATATTACTATATATATAAAAGATGATTGTGGCCCTTTAGTTGACTTTAATTTCCTCAAATAATCAAAAGATTGCTTCTATTTAGTCTGATCTTGGTTCCTTTTATAAGAAGACTTTTTGTTGTACATTAGGACTATATGATACTTAGCCTTTGATTACTTATGTGCACAGAACCTCGTCCTATTCCACAAAGGTCTCGGTTCTTATAACGTGATTGTAGATTCGAGTTGGCCCTTTGCAGTGCCTCTAATCAAATCAACACTAGTTCCTTTTTCTTACCAGTTGTTCAGCTTCCAAATGTATCTCTATTCCTTGATAAAAAATACATAGACTTCTAAGGACTTTTGGATTCCTGAGGTGACACAATTTTCAGATTAGAGATATGAATTCTGACCTTTATATCTATACTCAATACTTTTCTCCTTCTACGAAAGGATTTAACCTTGAATGGGCTATTAATCTAGCCTTTCGTTCTTCAGGGACAATGTTTCTATATTTTTCAAACTACTTCAGTGTCTTTCTCAAGCTTGTAGCCTAATCACAAGGGTAAATGCTTTGTACATATCCCGAGAATGTCAATTTATTTGCTCAGACTTTCTTTCTAGGAGCTCATTCCTTGTTGAGACTTTATAATTTCCCTTACGCCAACAAACCAAGCTTTGATACCATGTTGAGAAATCCATCAAGGCAGTAACTTAGTATTTTACTTTAATTTATTTCTCTTATTATGAAATTATCTTGTGAAATTTAATTATTAGTTCTTCCAATTTATCTTGTTCTTATCATCAAGAATAATTCTAATCAAACAAAAAAGGAGGACACAAGCTGTAGGCACAGACCTAGGAAAAAACCCCTAGGTAAGGGTAAACCTAGTCAAGAACTCTTCCTTCAGTAGATTCAAATCAGAGTGAGACAACCAAGAATCTTGACCTAAACCTCTCTCCATCCATAAAATCATCTCTTTAGTGAAGTAGTATTTTTCTAAAACTCGTCTTTAACAATGAGATTTTCATCCCTTCTTCAACCATAAAAAAAAAATAGGCTCCTGCAGCTATAGAAACAAACTTCGGTCCTGCGATGATAGAAAAGTTGTGGTCCGTGTAATTGTAGAGAACTTCAGCCCTTTCTATCCATAATTCACTTTTTTTTTCTGTAGCCCATACCACGAAAAATTGTTTGCTTCACGTCGAGTTCACCTAGGTATATATGGTTGTTTCTTCCTATAATTGAGCCAACATGAATAATAGGAGTAACTGGCTTGTCAATTTGTTGGAGGCCAACTAGTAGATTGTTGAAGAGGTCAAATTGATAGTGGAGGAGTTAACATGACTAAAAAAAAAAAAACTCTTTTATTAAGCTTGATCCCAAGAAGGTTTTACATAATTAATTTTGAATTTGACTCAACAAAATCCTAGAGAACTCAATGGGTGCTCTGACCTATTAATTATTGGCCCAAGCATGAAACTCGTGCTTTAATAAGTCAAATTATTTAATAATAAAAAATTATTTTGACAAATACAATGCATCATTACTTAACTATAATTATGAAGACCGACACTAGTTACATTCATCAAAAGTTACAGGTCTTCCAAAGCTCCAAGAAGAACATGAAGAAGTTTGCAAAGGTTGTGCACTTGGAAAGAATGTGAAGGGATATTTTATGAGCAGTGGCAACAGTTGCAAGGGAATCTTAGATCTAATTCAACTAGAGGTATGCAGACCAATGACAACTACTTCTTTGGGTTGTTTCTTGTACGAAGTGACATTTATTAATGATTTCTCTTGGAAAACATGGGTGTACTTCATAAGGACAAAAGATGAGGTATTTAACAAGTTTCAAGAACTCAAGTCTCAGGTATAGAACTTCGTAGGGAAGAAGATCAAGGTTTGAAGATCAAATAATGGAGGAGAATATACTTCCAAGGAGCTCATTTCCCTTTTCAAATAAGTTGGGTTTAAGTGGGAGTTGATAGTCCCTTACAACCCTCCACACAATGGGGTTGTCGAAATGAAGAATAGGTCCATTGTGGAAGCTTCTAAGGCAATGATTCATGATCAGGATTTACCCATGTTCTTATGGGAAGAGGCATCTAAGACAACAATTTATGTTTTGAACATATGTTTTGAACAGATGTTTTGAACCATAGGTGGGGCATTTGAGGATTGTTGGTTGTCCTGTATACATTCATGTACCCAAGGAGAATAGGATATAGCCTCCCCTCAACACGCTACAACTTACAACTACGAAAACAGTCCCCATACCCTCCCAAAAACAATATACTTCCCCACTTGTTTATCCTTTAAGACCAGACCCAACAGGGTCTTCATTTGCCAATGAAGAGTCACAGAGTTTAAGAATTGCTTCTTCCTACCCTGTGATGTGCCCAAGGTTAGAAACACAAGCCGACATATCCTCCACGAGCTCAAAATCTTAGATATATTGTGTTTATGCCATCACTTGGGTTTCAAGCTTGCGAATTTCCCTCTAAGTATCTAGTGAAACAAAATTGAAGTTATAATCATTTTAAATTTTATTAGAAAAGAAAAAAATTACGTAAAAATTATGTTGAAAAATGATTTATTGTGTTACTAAGCTCACTTTTACTTATGTAAGAATTATCAACTCAAACAATTTTTTTTTTCAAATTATACACTTTTATTCTAAAATAATATTCAAACTTTTTGAGAATATACTATAGAATAAGATAAATATCCTTTGAATTTTCTTCAAGAAAATGTGCAAAAGTTTTTATTAAATGTTGATATGTACACATATTAAATAATTAATGCATATTATTTATATATAATATATAAATATAAAATATATATATATATATATATTATAATATATATATATATATATATAGACACACACACATGATGAATAACCAATATGTTAAAATATTTAGAAGGGGCTACTTGGAAAGGGATGAGCAAAATTTTAATATGTTAAAATATTTCTCGAAAAGAAATAATTATATAAAATTGATAATTTGATTATACATAATTAATTAATAAAGGTTATTTAAAGAGAAATAATGTGAATGAATTGAAAGAAAAAGGAAGATATATTTTTAATAACTAGATCCATTATTTATATACATATATGATTTGTTAGATTATTTGTTAAATTTTATATAAATATATAAATAAACTTTTCTTATTATAAAATAATAATTTATAGATTATTTTTCTTTTAATATTTTACGTGGAAGAATGATTTATTGTGGTGTCAAGCTTACTTTTATTTATGTAAAATTTATCAACTCAAATAGAAGTTTCTTTTGGAATTATACACTTCTCTTGTAGGAGGACATTCAAGGTTCTTGAAGATATACTATAGGATCAAGAAAAATATTATTCAGGAAGATTTTAAAGATGTGAAAAACTTTGTGGTTGAATGTGTAGTATGCCAACAAAATAAGGAAGAGATAGTTGAGACCTTAGGGTTCATACAACCATTAGCCATACAAGCTAGTGTTGGAAAGAAGTATCAATGGATTTTATTATAGGTTTATCTAAATCAAAATGAAGAAGTAGCATTATGGTAGTGGTATATCTAAAGACAAAGTATGCCCCATTTTTCTCTCTTCCTCATCCTTTTAAAGCAAGTATAATGGAAATAGCCCAAAAGCTACATGGAATATCGAAGATTATTATAAGTGATAGAGATCTATTTTTTACAAGAAACTTTTGACCTGGTTTATTTTCTTATTTGGGTGCTCAATTGGCTCACAACTTATCTCACCATCCAAAATCTAATGGAAAATTTGAGATTGTGTATAAATGATTAGAAGGATATCTACTTTGTTTTGCATCTAATAAAGAGACATAATTGGTTAAATGGTTTCCCTAAGCAGAATGGTTGTGCAACACATCCTTTGATACTTCATGAAAAATGTCACCATTTATGGCAATTTATAAATACCATCCTCCATCTCTCACATTAATAGGATTCTAAAGGCTCAAGTAGTAGAGAACCACATACAATACCAACGATAGGTCCTCAAACCATTGAAGGACAACTTGGTTATAACACAAAATAGGATGAAACAACAAGAATATTAGTGTTATAGTGAAAGAGAATATGAAGTTGAGGATTGGGAATTTTGAGACTACAACCATATAAATATTTGTCCCTCAACCAACAAAAAGTTAACAATATATTGGCATCGAGGTATTATGGCCCCTATAAGGTTTTGCAAATGATTGCAATTATGGCTTACATATTAGAATTGCCTCCATCTTCAGATGTGTGTCTAATCTTCCATGTTTCTTGCTTGAAGAAGGTTATTGGTAAAAATTTCTCAATCAAAAAACTTTTACAAGACAATAATGAAGAAGGGAAAATCATACTAGAACCAAAAACAATCCTAAAAACAAGGATTAAGAAATTGGAAAATTGAACAATTATTGAGTACCTTATCAAATGGAAGAACCTACAAGCAGAAGAGGCGACGTAGGAAGATTATTTTTTCGTGTAGAACACCACAAATGGTCAAGTGTTGAGGAAAATACTTGTTTGAAAGGGAGAGGCATGTTAACCCCTATATAAGCCCCATGTTAAACATAAAACCTCTTATTAAGGCCTACATATCGAGTGGTTACATTTCTATTTCCATATTGTTATGTAAGCTAGAACCTTTCATGGTCCCATTTTATTATAATTATTGTGACAACATCAACTGCTTGCACCTATGTATGCAATATAAATACTTTTATAAAAGAAGTATGGGTTGATTTATGGGACACGGATTCTAGAGACTGAGGAGAGTAATTGCATGGGGTTTTAATTGTTATGACAACTATGGAGGATGGTATTTATGCAAATTAATTAAATTGGAGCATACCATTAAAGAGGAGGTTGGACAAGAGGACATGGGCCATGATTCCTTGAAGGAAAATGCACTCAAAGGAGGACAAAAAAATGAGATGGCAACGTTTTTGAGAAGAGGATGCCTAGAGCATGCAAACCAAGAGGTTTGTTGGACTGCAGTCAATATAAAAGGGAGTGGGGATACGTGGCACAACCCCACAGGCTAGGAAGGTCCTGCAGAGACTGTTGGAAAACACGGGAAGAACCATGGTGGACAAGAGGGGGAACATAATTGCAACGATAGGGAAAGGGGAAAAATAGAAGAGAGGAGGAGAATGAACATAGTTGAGGGGAGCAACGCTGAACTCAGAAGAGGAGAGAAAGGAAAGCTTAAGCATCTTCCCGAAGGAGATCGAAAGGAAAAATAACACAAAAGAGTAGGGAGATAATTTTCGGTTGGAAAGAAGTCAGGAAGGAGATCATCCTAGGTGGGGAAGAAATTGCCTCTCAAGTCCCCAGTAACTAGAGGGTGGATATGGTGATTCTCAGCAAATCTTGAACGGTTGGGTTGGAGGAATTATTCCTAGGGAAATTCCTGGAGATATCTTTAATGGCTTCTTTGTTGTGTATTTGATTGGTTGTGGTTCTAGAATCCCCGAAGCTGGGTGGAACCATGATGTTCAGTTTGAAGGGTGGAGATGGTGAGCCTCTGG
>APFE031319447.1:0-23669 GCA_000404065.3 Pinus taeda | reverse complement strand
GATTTTAACATCAAAATATAGATAGAGAGAGAAAAGAGCAAAAGAGTTCTTATTCTATTAATATGTTCTTTATATTTCAAGATATGAGAGAGATTTGCAATTCTTTCAATATAATATTTTAAAAATATTAATAACAAAAAATAATACACACATGCAACATTATAAAAATATTAATAATAAAAATAATTCAATGTCTATATATTTAACAAGAGGGATAGACATACAAACAAGTAAAATTAAGAGAGAGAGATATATATTATATCATATGGATATATGTTATCTACTTCCAAACATGAGGGGGACATGTATTGACATTTTAATGTGGAGAATGTGAATCATAATTAAACATTTCAATGTCAACTATATATATGTTTTTTTTGTTGGCTAACCCAAGGGGGGATTTGAAATTTGAATCTCATGGTTTACATAATACTTCATAACATGACGATTGCAAATTGAGTTGTCCCCAATGGGCATCAACTATCTTTGTGTTATATAAAACCAGCGAAAATGAAAAAAATCTTATAGTTAAAACATTTTATTAATGTTTCACTCAAAACCAACATAGATCCATGTTAACTCTAGATTTACTAGGAACTAAGAGGAATCAAATCTCCCAAAGTGAAAACCTTTCCTCAAGTTTTGCACTCAAAAATAGGTTTGCATATTGAGAGATTTGAGCTGCCACCAATGGACGTCAATTTTTTTTTTTATAAAACTAATGAAATAAATTTTTTTATCATAGTCAAAATATTTTATCAATATTTTGCTTAAAACGAACATAGATCCATTTTTACTCTAAATCTACCAAGGGCCAAGAGGAATAAAATCTCTTGAGGTACAAACCTTTCCTCAAGTTTTCCACTAAAGAAGAGGTGTGCATCTTGAGAAATTTGAGTTGCCCCCATTGGATGTCAACTATATTTATGTTATATAAAACCAGTGAAAAAAAAAATCTTATAGTTGAAATATTTTATTATCGTTTTGTTCAAACCAACATAGATCCATGTTAACTCTAGACCTACTAGGAGCCAAAAGGAATCAAATCTCTCAAGGTGTAGACCTTTCCTCAAGTTTTGCACTCAAAAAGAGGTTTGCATATTGAGAGATTTGAGTTGCCCTTAATGAATGCCAACTATATTTATGTTATATCAAACCAATGAAAATAAAAACTTCTTATGGTTAAAACATTTTATTATTGTTTTGCTCAAAACCAACATATATCCATGTTAACTCTAGATCTACCATAGATCTAGAGTTAACATGGATATAAGCTAGCGGTTAATAATGGTGGAATATATATATTTAAGTGGATTTATAAATAAATATTTAACTCGCACTCATGCAAATACATCTAAATCAAAATAACATCTAAAACAAAAATATTGCAGCTAGTAGATGACATGACATGGATTTAGCCATGAGGGTTAGCTTAGCTGGTTAAGTCCTGATCGTGAAAGCACCTTTGGTATTGAGAGGTCATGGGTTCAATTCTCAAGACACTCTTAGGGTTAGGCTCCATTGTTGAGTCAACAATAAGTGATCCTTTCATGTAGATATGCTTGGTACAAATATTCCATGGACGTAGCAGTCACCAATCTCTAGGGACTATGAATAGCATAGAAAAAAATATGTCTTGGATATATGACCTAATTGCTGACTCAACATTCTATTTGGTGTGACACATGGATTGGGATGCCGCATCATCTGCCACATGTCAATTGCTTAGTAGCATTGGCGTGGCACCAAGGGTGAAAATATTCAAATCACCACATCTCAACGATTCAGACTTAGATTTTTAATATATTTTATACCACCACAAAGCTCTTAATGAGTAGAGGACGATGAAAATATAATAAACGAGCTTTTAGTTGAAAGAGAAAAGTGAAAATTTGATACCCCATACCCTCAACAAGGTACAAGGGGAATAAGTATGTTACATAAGTAACAAATTGAATCCCTAGAAAGAGGTGCAAGCAAAAAGCTCTTAGTAGAGCCTCAAAATTTAGGATGTCTACAAATTCCATTCATCTAGAGATAAAAGGAGGAGGGACATTGTGCATGATAATCTTAAAGAGATAGTTATTCCCAACAAAGAATCTAATTCAACCTATTTTGGTTAAATGTTATGTAGTGCAAAATAATAAAATGTTATGTATTGCAAAATAATTAAATGTTATGTATTGCAAAATAATTAGTAATTTAGGGTGATGCACAAGTACATGGATGTGGTGGAGGCATTATACTTTATCTATCTGATACATATTACTTTCACATTTGCATGGGGTTGGGAGAGGGTACAAATAACTTTGCAGAGCTACTTACATTCTAACATCTTTTACATTTTGCAATTCTCAAATAGTGCAGACACATACAAATTTTTGGAGATTCCAAAATAGTCATAAACTGGTTCAACAACACAACATCATGCCATGCATATACTCTCAGGACTATTTGGATGATATTGTTTTCCTCAAAACACATTTTGTTCATATCTCATGCACTCATATTTCCAGGGAGCGTAATGAAGGTGCAGATAAGCTATTGAAAGAGGCAATGCATCGTCCTCGAGGAGAATGGATGATCACAGAGCACACACCTGAGCGGACCTATCAGTTCTTCCACAGACCATATATGGATTAGGAACTACGGAGGGCAGACAAGCCCTAATATCAACAATCTTTAACAGTCTTTTACAGTTTTTCTATTATGTAATTATCACTTTTTGGCAACAGAACATCAAACACCATTAGTGAATTTTTGAATATGTAATTATTTTATATATGAAAAGCAATCACTAACACAACCAACACATGGTCTTTTTGTAGAACTTATAGTTCAAACTCTACACAGCTGATTATCATCACAGTACTTGCATATGCCTATGGCATTTACAGCATGTAATTTTCAACAAATTAATGGAAATTACGATATTTTATCCCTGAGATTTTTTTTGTTTTGTTTTATAGTAATTTAGGAGTTTTTTTTTTCTTTCAAAAAATATACATGTAATAATTACTAGGGTATAGTTCATATAAACATATTGCATTTAAGAGTTGGCATTTTTGTTTGAAAATTAAGGCAAATGATTTTTGTCACTATGTTGTTTAGCCTTTGCTACAACCTTTTATATGATACAAATTACCCTTTGCTCCAACCTTTTATATAATACAAATTCTGCTAGTCGATATATTAAAAAAGGAAGTCAACCTAGATACATCTTAACCCTAGGTTTATCAAATGTAGAGAGATCAAAGCCTTAAAATATAGACCTTTTCCCAAACTTTTACATTATAAAAAATGTTTTACTCTTTGAAGGATTTGATTTCTCTTAATGTTTTATATCTTATACCTAGGTTAAGCCTAGGTTGTGGCTAGCTTCAAAATGAATGAAAGAACCATTTGCCAAATTTTCCCAACTATGGGATGCTCTCACTGGTATTATGCAAGGTTTGAACAAGCTTAGATGCCCAATAAAACATTTTTCATCTCCACAATTAACTCCCATAATTTAATCTTATACCTATAAGGACTAAATCCACAATTTAATTAACTTATACCTATAAGGAACTAAATCCACCACTAACCAATTAACATATAATAAAAAAATAAATATAAACTCATTGAATATATCTATATATATATATATATTATGGAGTTGTCTTCAGTGCGACTTTTTGGAAGCTTTTTCAGTGAATTTTTCCGGTTTATTTCTCTAAAATCTGGTCGGATTCCATTGAAATACGACACAATAGAGTGCCCAGGGTTTTTTATGTTGCTAAATCCATATATACAATCAAACGTTATTTAAATAATACAAATCAAGATTTCACTTAAATTTTTTCCACAAGAAACTCAAAAATCTCACTATAACAACCATATATATAAACAACCCAATAAAACTATAATATATTTTAATATTGTTAAGTTATTATTAAAAACTCATAATTATATATTTGCGAATAAAACCAAATAAACTAAAACTATAACTCCATAAATATATATTTAAAACCAAAATATATATTAATGTGCTTCACTTAAAAAATTCAACTTAACTTATAGTCATAAAACTATTCAAATACACATCAATAACGACCACCACCAATTAAATAAACCAAAACCATGCCATCATATCATATTCACATGATTAACCGCACATATTCCCCCACACATACATATGTATTGACAATTACAACTCTACGCAGGGCTATCTCGGCTGTTTCTCAGATATGACAAATAAAATGATTCCATATACAAACTAATCTCTTTTGACTCTACGTTGATGCAGACTGTGACAATCTTGATTGCACTGTTGGCAAAGCTCAAGATTCCCAAATTGCCGGAAGGTAGACGAAGACGCATTCCAAAAAAGCACTTAGATGGCACGCAATAAATAGTTGAATTACTGTCGTCATTGCAACGAATTCTCATGCCAAGGCGTAAAATACGGGAGTCGAGTTTTTTAAGTTCCAGAAGATTCTTTTTGAGGGTTTATATACACGAGATAAATGGCTTTGAAATTGGCCTGCAGCAAAAGGACATACTTTGATATTCTGCGGTCAACTGATAAATATTCCTGCATAAAAACCCTAGCCTTGTTCATTCATAATTAGGTTTTGTACGCGTTTCGACCCTCAAAGGGCAGATAGAGAATTTTGTGGCGGTGAGCGAAAGCAGCACGAGGAATAAAAAACGAAATGGATATTGACAATGACTCTATCGGCGGACATTTACCCTCTTTAATTCCCTCTAAAGAAAAGATGTAGGGATAATCTTTGCTTTTAGAATTATTTTGAGCAGGGTGAATGGGAAGTTTCCTTTATCTTTCAATAAAAATGATTTGAGAGTTTAAATTAGAAAATTGCGCTTTCGATTTGTAAAACCATCGTGCTATTTTTTAATACCCATATTTATGCTATTTTGGACTTCCAATTTTGTCAATTCCAATGTGATTTAGCACGGATTAAATTTAACAGGCTGGTAATTCTAAATCCATCTCAGTCCAGTTTGATTAATTTCCTTACATAGTTTTCCCAATTTCAAGTGATATTCCGTCAGAAAGCTCGTTATGCTTCTTGTGAGTGAAAAAGGGATAGGGGAGACACGAGTGGCAAAATATAAGGCAGGCAATAAATTAAATTGTAGCACTCAGTGACCCACCCAATTGGCTTAATATATTATTTTGTAGACCAGGCAATAACGTGTGCCGTTTTGTGTTTCCTACGTGGCATACGGTAAGCCGATTCGCCCAGTTTTGACTTGCAACGAATGGCAACGAACCGAAGCACTAGAAAAGAGGGCCCTTAAGCTCAGGGCCCGCACGATTTCTATTCCATTTCTTAATATTTCTAGGGTTGGATTTCCTTGAACAAGAAGAAGGCAAGGGAAGGATTTTGTGTGTATTTATTGTTCGGCCCAGGCGGGTGAGAAATAGAAATCCCCTGGGTCAGACTTCTTTCTTCCAGTCGGAAATCAATCAAAAATCCGAATTTCATAGCTTAAGGAAATCAAATTTGAATTCGTTTTTTGCATGGTCATTGACTTTGCTCTAGAATTCGTTTTGGGAAGGTTTGATATAATATACATATACTGGGCTATTTATGGTGATCGGGGATTTGTTCTGGAAACCAATTCTGATTCTTGCAATCGTTTGAGATAATAATTTTGCTAGTATAGAGGGTTATATATTGGTTGTCCAAGGATAATGAGTAACCAAGGGCCAGGGGCAGATGGCGTGGGCGGCCTTCCGTCCCTTCCAAGCAGGAGGCAGAAGCGCACTCCTTCAGACACAAAGAAGAAGACTCCATCTGAAAATGGGAAACCTTCCTCCGAGGCAGGTCGAAAGTCTATGGGATCCAGTCGTTCATCGTATGTAACGATTCTTTTTCTTTCACAGCTAAATCCTTTTTCCTTTGAAGTGGGTTCATGTTATTTTTGAATACATGTTTCATTTGACTTGGGCATATAAACATTCTTCAGATATATGTTTGGAATCTATATTTGACGCTGGGCACACGCTACACAATATGACCCATTTATTTGGATTGACACCATTGAATAAGATGCCTGGAGTTTATCACAACTAGTCCAGGCTTTGTTTCTTAGCACACTCGTGTAGGTGCTCTACTTGAGAATCCCAAAGCAACATGTTGGAGAGTTTTTATAGTCCCACGAGTTTTAATCTTGCTCTGGCCAAAAAACTGGGTGCTTTCTCACAAAAATAGGAAAAAGCCTGAATGCTCATTCACCAGCTTTTATGGGTGTATTATTAGTCTTCTATCAGTTTATTAGGTTTTATTTCTTTTTCGCTCGATAGAATATGCGGTCGGTGTGTTTTAAGCTGGCTCTGTTCGACTAGATTTATGTCAGTTTTTTCAAAAAAACAAATCCACAGAAAATCTAAGGGATGCTTCCGGGGATTGCATTGGCGGTAAACCTGTCAGCATAGACTAGTGCGCCTTACCAAGGGGATTTGAACTAGGCATGTGCAGGCTTGGAATTAACCAAATGCTCAACAAGATTGGTATCAACCTGTTGAGGTAGCTCCATGGGCTACATGATTTACGACATTTATGTACATGTATCTTACTTATATTTACAAGCACTTATTGCTAGCTTGGAATTCTAGTCAAAGAGTGTCATCTAAACAGATAGACAATGAATAATTCCGAGCCCCAGTAGTAATCCTGCAAACATTAACAATGTGCGTGTTTGTGTGACAGTAGCAGAAAGCTTGTAGGAACCTACATCTAATGTTAACAGGGAATTAGGTGCCCTTACTGTATTGGCTTTTACCCAAGGCTGCTAATTTTGAGATGTTAGTTTGAACATTGGCTAACATGGTTGTACCTACATTCGAAAACATTCTTTGATGGAACTCATATAACTGTTTGACACTTAAAATCTGGTCTGTTTTATTAATTGGTGAAAGACTTCGTTTTTGTTGGTTCTTAACATCTTTGCAAAACTTGTTTTACTGTTTCCTTTTTCTTATAGACAAATATTCACTTTATTACAAAGTGAAACACAATGATAGTTTTGGGAAATGAGAACTTATTGCTTTACCAATTTTGGTGATTAGGATAAATTTCGTGCTTTCTTGTAAAGCATTGATTTTGTAGTCTCCTGAAGGAGGTGAAGCAGATTGGATTAGAATCGAAGCAGTGGGTTTTGCCTCTTAATTCGACATTGCCTCTCACCAGTGAATCTTCATCATTAAATTAGAGCTGATGAAATAGGTCCCGTCTATTTGTATTTGCTTTGTGAGTGGTTGACCATTGATGGATGTTCATGATTACAAATCCAAGGACTCTTTACTTACTGTGTTAGTTCTTAATATCATTGTTGGATATAGCTGGTAACAGGGTATCTGGATTATACTATCTTGAGTAGCTTAAGGTTAGCGTGGTTTTCCACCTGCATTTTCAGTTTTATTTTAGAGTTTCTGGTGATGTAAGTTCAGTACCCAGTATCTGCCGTTAGGTGTATATTTTTGCAATATGTAATTGAAAAAGTTTCTACCACCAAAACAGCACTGGGAGATGGCCACATTCATTGCGTTGAAGTTGATAACGGACAATTATTGTTAGATGTCATTTTTAATCGTTGTAGTGTTGATGCATTCTCACTTTGAAGCTCATAGTTATCTTTGTTTAATTTTATTTAATGGTGTTTTGGGTATCTGGCATCTGCAAGTCTTGATTTTTCATTTCTTGTTTGCATTTACTGTAGTGTTAGTTTGCTTTGTAATTTCATTTAGCTTCTTTCTATGTAGCATATGTTTATATTGCCATCATCATTGGTGGAACAGGTTAGGGTCTGGGGAACGAACTGTAAAGCGCTTGAGATTATCAAAAGCTCTGACAATTCCAGAGGCTACAACAGTTCTAGATGCTTGTCGTCGCATGTCCACGCGTAGAGTGGATGCTGCCCTCCTTACCGACTCAAATGCTTTACTTTGTGGGATAATAACAGACAAGGTGTGCTAGGATTCTTATACTGGAAACACATTCTTTATTTATATTATGATTTGGTCTGATGGGGCTCACCTAAGATAACTAATCTTGTTTTGGCTTTCGTAGGATGTTGCAACAAGGGTTATAGCAGAAGGTTTGAAACCAGCTGAGACATCTGTATCCAAGGTCATGACGAAGAATCCTGTATTTGTAATGGCGGATACATTAGCAGTAGACGCATTAACGAAAATGGTCCAAGGTTAGTAGGATTGCCTATATGGTTAATGTGTCAAACAGTTTGTGGAAAATTGTAGTTAGTGTTTCTCATGAAATGTTGAACATTATTGCCTATGCAGGAAATTTTAGACACCTGCCTGTCGTGGAAAACGGAGAGGTCATAGCTTTGCTTGATATTACAAAATGCCTATACGATGCCATAGCTAGAATGGAGAAGGCTGCAGAAAAGGGTAATGCCATTATGGCTGCTGTGGAAGGGGTGGAGCGACAGTGGGGAAGCACGACTTCTGGTATTTTATCTACTTTTGCCTGACGATAATACAATCCAACTTATTTTTGTTGTTTTTCTTATGCATTTTGCTGATTTTACTATATTTAGAAACAGATGGCATCTAATTTTTCATGTCTGCTCGAATCCTTATATGCAGTTTCTAATACATTTATTGAGACATTACGAGAGCGAATGTTTAGACCTTCTCTAGCCACTGTTATCACAGAGCATACAAAGTGAGTGCTACCACATCCAGATTTAGTGGTAGTCTTCTAGCACGGAGTCGGACTAATTCCATACTCTATATTCTCTGAATGAACTAATGCATGGCTTACTTTTTATACATGCTTTTTCTTTTGTCAGGGTAGCGAAAGTTTCACCCACTGAATCTGTGTACATGGCGACAAAGAGAATGCAGGAGCTTCGGATGAATGCAGCAGTTGTAACAGTTGAGAATAAACCACGCGGAATTCTCACGTATGGACGTTTGACTCTATTTTATGAACCCTGTCATTTTATTTGATTCTGGTTGTTCTTACTTATGGTGCTTATTTAAGCACAAATGAAAAATCCCTTTGTTGTTACATAGAAAGTCTTGATTTTTATAAAATATGTACCAACTAATTGCTACCTCTTGTGAGATATAGTTCAAAGGATGTTTTGATGCGAGTTGTAGCACAAAATCTCTCCCCAGAATCAACACTGGTTGAAAAGGTATCTTATTGGACTTTTAAAGCTTCTATATCTTGGTTTTTGTCCTTCATACCAGTATTCTAGGAGCAATATGCTGGAATTATTGAATCTGGGACTATGATGTTTTCAGAACCTGAGAATCTATAAAGCATCTAGTTTTTTAAATAAGAAATAAGTTTTTGTTTATTATATACGCTTTTCTAAGAGCACCAAATGCAACAAAAAAATCAGAGAGAGCTTCCCAAAAACAGGGAAGTGCCCGGATTTGTCCTTCATTATGAAGACTGACTTCTGTAAATGCTATATATGGTTTCAGAACTGAGTTCAAAAACTTCATATAGAGAATTAATATGTATTCCAATGATAAGTATCTACAAATGACTAATTTTAATTACAGAAACTAACATAACATATTTCTGATTTAAGCATGTGAGGGGCTTCTGCAGTGCAATGTTATTATATGCCATTTTTGTGGGATTAATTGCTTAAATTAAAGTAATTAAAGTCATTCATGTATGGCCTAACTCTCATGATTGTCATTTAGTCGTGATTGATTTTTTTGAGCTTGATTAGTCCACTTAACACTCATTGCATTAGGTAGTGTTCGTAGGGCTAAAGAACTGGGATTAAGACCATTGAAACTAATCACATAGTGTCAGTCGCCACCTTCGGGACTTGCACAAGGTAACTAAGACTATCTAGTAGGGTCATGTGTTCCAAGCCCATTGGCTCTAGCATGTTTAACCGTAGAGGTTCCCCCTTAGTCAAGCCCACTAAACTTGCGATTCCATTTGCAGAATCTTGGCAAATATTTTGCTTTATGAACTATTCATTTAGATCTCCCTACACTTTATTTAAGTATGTGAGGGTCTTTCTTATTGCAACATTATGAGATATCAATTTTTTTGGGATTGGAATTTGAATGGGTAGAATATCTAAGGACATTTGGAAATGACCCATCGCCCATGAATGTCATTTAGGAAAGACCAATTTCTCATGAGTTTGACTAGTTCACTTAGTTCTCATTGCATCAAGCGATGTTCATATGGTTAGAGAAATGGGATTGAAACCGATCTAATAAAATGCATCACATAGCATCAATCATCATCTTGGTACTTGCACACGGTCACCTGTACTTCCTAGGAATGTCACCCATCCCAACACTCCTTTGGCTCAAACATCCTAAATCCCCATGGTTAAGTCCACTAAGCTTGCTAGTTCCCCATGGTTGAAACTTGAGCCCACTAAGCTTTCTAGTCCATTTGCAAAACCTTAGCAAGTATTGTGCCTTATGAACTATTTATTTAGAGCTTCCTTACTCTTTATTTAAACATATGAGGGGCTTCCATAGTCCTATATTATGATATACATTTTCCCTTCGAGATTAAATGTATAGAATATTTAGTGTCACTCATATATGACCCATCACTTGTGAGTGTCATTTAGTGATGACCAATTTCACACGAGCTTGAAGTCCACTTAGAAGTGATTGCATCAAGTGATGCTAATAACTTATCCTTCCCCTTCACACAATGGGCATTATGAGGCATACTCTTTATTATGATGTGGCCAACTAGGACCTTTTCCCTTATATTTGCTAGTTTCTGTCACCTCAATCCCTCTAGCTCACTACACACTTGTCCTTCTCCCTCGAAGCCAACCATCTTCTCGCCTTTCCCCCTCTACCCCAAAGTCCCTTTGCACTGCTATTTTGTTTGATGATGGGGATGCCTTTTGATATTGCTTCTGCCATATTCTCCCTCCCATCTCTAGTTTCTCATTTGCTATTTTGGAAGCAGTCAATAACTCCATCCCCATGCTACCAGTCCACCATGTTAGCTTGAGCTATGTTTCCAACCCTTTGTTAGAAATATAGTAGCCATGGTTAGTATTTTTATCATGTGAAGAAATGGAAAATTTGAATTTATATTATGCTTCAAATTGCTCAAGTCGGCTAGGCTCCTTGGAGGCACCCTTTCACCCCCCTTTGGAAGACTATAAATAAGAGACCCCTCCCTTCAGTTTGGCACATCGATGATCTATGGTTTGATCTCTGTTTTAGGAAAGAGAAGAATAGAAGGAGGTCGCATTTCAGAAGAGAGGAGGAGAGGCATGCCACTTGTGGGAAGCTTTTGTTTCTGGTTATCTTGATGTCTTGTTTCTGGATTTATTAATGAGCTTTGAACTCTCTCTCATAAGGAAAGATTTCTGGGTTTTCCCCTTGTGGGTTTTGCCCTGGCCTTAGGCCTAATTTTCTGTGTCTCTTGTCTCAGGGTCTCATGGTTATTTTTACTGCTCTTTCATGTTTAATGGTTGAAATTTTCTTTTGTATAACTACTTAATGATATTGGATGTTATAGATTTTATTGATGCTAATAAATCAATGGAAGTAGTTATTTGTTGAAGGAAATTATTTTTAGTTTCTGTGAACCCTAGAAATATCAATATGGAATCAGAGCCATTTGAAGAGCAATTTGGGAGGAAGACACTTCAAATCATTATCGGAGGCTTATGCGAAACCCTGGGCTCAAGTTTCTGTGGCATTATACTCTGTTATGCAAGCATCTTTGTGATGTTATGTGAACTTCTCTGTCGCATGTTATGCGAGCTTTTCTGTGGCATTTATACTTTGTTATGCCAGCATCTTTGTGATGTTATGCGAGCTTCTTTGTGGCATGTTATGTGAGCTTCTTTGTGGCATGTTATGTGAGCTTCTTTGTGGCATTTATACTCTATTATGCGAGCATTTCTATGGTGATATGCAAACTTCTCTATGGCGTGGAATGTGAGCTTCCATGAGGCACATTCCACGAAGTCTGAGGAACATAGCACTATGAAAATTTGCGGACCTGAGGAAGTTTGAACCTAATCAAGGTATGAAATTGATCTGAGTTCTATTGTGGTATGTCATGGTTCATGTGAACAAAAGTATGGGCTCATCTTGTGGCTTCATAGCTTTGAGGCAAACAAAATTTTTGTTAATTTCTATGGTATCCGAACTTCTGTGACATCCGAAAGTCTGTGATCTGAGTTTCCCGTGGTATGTAAGGCAAGCGGAAGTTTGACTGTGTTGTGTTACCTCTGTAATTCTGAGATCTGAGTTGCATTACTTCTTTGTGGCATCCAAACTCTCTGAGGTAAGCATTTGAACCTTCCTATGGCATCTAATCTATTCCTCTATGGCATCTAAAATGAGGCCTGTTCGAGTTACGTCAGAATGAAATCATTCGAATTATGGTTAGAAACCTAAGTTTGTAGCTATCATTCGAACTTTTTGTACAATGATATTGATATGGATTTGTCTGAGTTTGCAAATTTGAGCCTATCTCCTTGATGATTTACTCCGAGTCTGAGGTTCGAGCAATCTTATATGTAATAAGTATTATCCCTATAATAAGGAACCTCAGAAATAAATTGAAAGAAGATTGAGTCTGAGCAATAAGTTACTGAGGCACTATCTTTATGAATATGTGGGTCACTATCTTTGTGGATATGTGAGTTATTGAGGCACTTTATCTTTGTGTTTTTGTTCACGTAATTCAGTCCGAATTATGATGATAGCAAATCCATGTTTGCATGCTTAATGTTGCTGATCGTTTGGAGACTTTGTTGCAAAAAGATCTCTATGAACAAAATTGGAGGATTGACTTGGTTGCTGAGGTCAGTCTTATACATAGAAGAAGGACGACTTTCATTGCAGAAGCCAACCTGATTGTTATTCTATCCGAAAATTGTTTTTCATTGTTATCCTGAAGTGAAGATCGAATTGGAAATGTCTAAGTGATGAGTGGCAAGTTGCAAGTTGGAAGTCTGTAATGAAGGAATAATACATTGCTTTGGAATCTAAGTATTTAACTAAGCCTGAAATAGGTTTGCTAAATGTCCCCTATCCCTCTTCTTGAAAGACCTCAAGTCTCTTTCTATGAAATATAAGACTTGATATATTGCAAGAGCACATGCTGCTAGAGTTTCTTGATTTGAAGTTATGAAGCCTCTCTGAAAATTCCACAATTGAAGAGACTGAACCCCTCCTTAAAGGCTGAAACTGATCTTACACCTTTCTAAAGTATTGAGATTTTATGGCTTCTGAACATTTGACGTAAAAATCTAGGGCTTGGAAGATTAAATGTGTTGACTTATTTTGGATTTGTAAACCCTAGTTAGGGTTTGAACAAGATAGCCCTAGGGTTTGTGGATAAAACCTTAGGACTGATAGCGAGATTGATGAATTTGGAAAAGAGTGCAAGAATGAGTCTGTAAAACCTAGACTAAAGAATTATTAGGGTTTGGAGTCAAAACCCTAGCTAAACTATTGTTAACCCTATTTAGTCAAAAAGGGTTTGAAAAGAAAGCCTAGGGCGTATGGATTAATTGCTTATGCTTGAAAGGAGAAACCCTAGCTCTTGGATGAAATGACATCTTGATGAGGAGGTTGATTTGCAAGTTGGATGCAGGAAGCCTAAGCTTAAGAAGGAGTTGACATATTCTTAAGATATAAGTATTTTCTTGATTATTTTTTATTGTTTTATTAGCAGTCTCTTATCTTTGTATATCTTGCTTGGTTGTATTTGTTCTTCCATGGCCTCCTAGTGAGGATTGCAGGTACATAATGAAGACTGCCAGGCTGTGGCAATTGTTAATTGAAAAATAAAGTTACAAGAAGATTCCTGATTGGATGAGCTTTGGACTTAGAGGGAGCAGACACGATCAACTTGATTGAAGCATGTTTTGATCTATGATGAAAAGAAGTTAGTTGTGACTTCCAAAGATGAAGATGGCCGAAATTTTGAAGAGCAATGCTGATCCAAATCCGTTGAAGATGAGCCCATGATTTTTTTGCTATGTATTGATGATATGTCTCTAACAAGGGCTGAGGACTTTTGTGTCTTGTGTAAGAGGGAGTTGTTTTCGTGAAGACATGAGCCTAATGAAATCTTTGTTGCAATTTGGCATAATGGACTGCGAGTCCATGAACATCTCCATGATGAAGAATTTGAAGAAGCTGTAAGACTCTGTTGCTGACTTGTTTCTCTGATTGGCTTGTTGAATTATCTGTTGCATATTTTGATGTTTTCTTTTATGAGAAGCCACGATTGAAGCTGAATAAATAGCTGATTGCTTAGCCTATTGTTGTCTACTGAATTGTTTGAAAGTGCTAAAATCCATCATGGCTACTTTTTTGTTGTTGCTGATGTTTGTGAGAAGCCTGGAATGGTTGAGAATTCCTCTTGGAGAGGGAGCATTCATTATATAGCATCATGAATCTTCCTTAGGTCAGTTGACTGGGAGACTGTAATGTCCCCTAGTGAATCATGAGTTTTCTAAACTATGGCGACTCCATTGGGCAAAAGACAAACTTGCAAAATCAAATCTTTAACAGAAAAGAATTGATGCAACACCCAGACATGCCATTGCTTAAGGACAAGCAATATTGGGAAGGGGGGATTGTAATGTTCCCTAGTGATTAATTGGCCCAAGGGACGAAGTAGCCTATCTATCCCCGTAGGTTATAGTCCTTGATAAAGGGACCCCAAAATACCCAATATTTGCGCAAGTTTGGGGCATTTGGGCAAATAAACCTAGAATTCGGGTTTTGAGTAAGATTTACTCAATCATTCAAGAAGATGAACCCCCTTAAGAAAATATATAAATAGAGGAGGATTGAATTCATTTTGATTATCATTGTGGATCAATTTGTCTATGTTTTTCTTGAGCCCGAGGCTTTGAGGGTTTTAAGATCCCATCTCTCGTATCAATTTCGGTGGTGAAAGATTCTACCTAAATTGATAAAATTCCTTTTCTCTTTATTTTCTATTGGCTTGTTCTGGCACAAGTTTTTTGAGGAGTGTTGAGAAATCCAAAGAGTGGCAGTTAAATGATTTCTCTTATTATGACATTATGTTGTGATGTTTTTTCACTTTTTGTTTTTGTTTTTGAATTATCTTTTCTTATCATCAAGACTAATTCCAAGCAAGAAATAAAAGAGAACACAAGATGTAGGCACGCTGCCAGGGCAAAACCCCACTCCAGGGGAAAACCCAGTCAAAATTCTTCCTTCAATAGATTCAAGATGAGATCACCGAGACCCTTACAATTTAGACTCTAGCCTACCTCCATCTATTCATCCTTGTTTGTTCTTCCTTTCACTGTGTTTGCATATCAAAATCCATGTCACTGTGTTAGCATTGAATACTTGCCATTGAGTTTGCACTGAGACATCATCACTGCAGTACCACCGAGACCTTGTCACTGTAATCATACCGAGATCTTATACTGTAATAGTACTGAGACCTCATCACAGTAATAACATCGAGACTTCATTTCTGTGGTGGCACAGAGACCTTCTTACTGTAGTGACACAAGAACCTTCTCGTTGTGGTGACACCAAACCCTTTATCATGTGATTGTACCGAAACAGTGATTGCACTGAGATTGTGTTACTATACCGAGGCCCTGTCACTATGGTAGCACTTAAGCCATCGCTGAAATATATAGCGAAGTTATATCTTCATCGTGCCTTCACCGAAAATGTAAAGATTGTGCCATAACCGAAAATCCTACGAGCCCATTCTGGAAAGGATCCGAATTTGTTATCTCTATTATGGCACCAAAACTTCCTCTTTGAAATCTGAACTTCTATGTTGTTGTAATATGAAGATCTTAGGCTTGTATATATAGTGGTTCGCCCATCATAAATGAGCCGACATGATCATCACGAAGAGATGTGTCTTTGTGTAGGCCGACATGAGATCTTTTGAGGGAAGCTGACTTGATGGAGACTTGGATGAAGGCTAACTTGAGGGAGGAGTCTTTGACCAA
Source organism: Pinus taeda (assembly GCA_000404065.3). Lineage (NCBI taxonomy): Eukaryota > Viridiplantae > Streptophyta > Pinopsida > Pinales > Pinaceae > Pinus > Pinus taeda. The sequence goes on along the minus strand of APFE031319447.1, from coordinate 7,694 downwards.
ACAACAAATTGACTTTGACCCAAATAAATAATCCTAAAGCCTATAATGGAGGCTTGGTGTTAATTTTAGATAACAATGGTATGTTCTATGCTTAACACAATTTACTTCAATATTCCTTTAGCAATCCAATAACAATTTCCAATTATTTCACATTAACCATTAATCACATTAACAGTAAATGCATATAGAACATAAAACAAATGCAAAAGACAAGGCAAGACAAGAGGACACCAGATTTGGCAGATGCTAGGGAAAAACCCTAATGTGGGGAAAACCCTTTGATCAAATCTTCTTATTATTATTCAATAGTTCAATAGAGAGAGAGTACAAAAGTTAAATTGACTTAGCCCTAACTAGAAAGTCAACATTGGTCAAAACAACAACAAATCATCCTCAAAGCAATTCAGCGAGATCATGAGGTTAGAGTCAACCCAAAACAGCTCGGTCAAACTTGGTCAAAGGAGAGAGAAAATTGTTGTAATATTTATGTGGTCAAACTGCAGTCAACACTGGTCAAGCAATCTAAAATTTTGCAATTTTGGTTCTGTGATTTAGCACAGAAATTCGTCTTCCTAGCCGCACGTGAGAGAGAGAGAGAGAGAGAGAGAGAGAGAGAGAGAGAGAGAGGTTGCCCAAGCTGTACGAACCAATCTGATGAAGAGAGAAGAAATGTGTGAGTGAATGATGTCCAAAGGAGGTGTGAGGTCTCTTCTATTTATACACTTTGTTGTGGGTGAAGAGACACATCCACTGGGCTTCTTGAGCCTACATTAAGATTAGGCCGACCTGAACAATTTGCACATGTGTGGACATAAATTCAAAATCATACTTCTACTTGTCCGAATGAGATGATCTTTATATCAATCTTGGACCTCTCGAAAAGAGGAATCCAATGCAATCATCATCTCCATCAAATGAGCTGACCCAAGATGGAATTTGGCCCTAGTTGCCAATTTTAACACTCCCTCTCAACTAGGGAGAATTCCATTTGCCAATCCATCTGTTGTCATCATGCCATCATGTTGTCATGTACCATCTCTGTCATCTCTACTCTGCTAAACCATGAAGTAATAATGAAGAAGAAGTGATCGAGAGTGAGTCACAAGACCTTACCACTCTCCACTGAGAAAAGTCAGTCTAGAGGTAGAACCTCAAATGATCCCAAATCAAGTTGTTGAACACCATGAATCCTAGTCATAGGGAGTAGGACAATACACGATGTGTCCATCATTAGTGCTATGGTCCCTAACCACTTTTCCCACCTCATTGGCCAGATGAGAGGTACTTCCCATGAGTACCAGACTCCATGGGTAGGATGCATGTTGGGGCATCGACAGGAGAAGGTGAACCACTCATCCTGCTCATATGCCATAAGAGAGTGAACCACTTATCTTATGCATATGTCAATCGCAGGGGAAGGTGAACCACTCACCCTACATACATGTGTCCGCAATCATAGGGGAAGGTGAATCACTCACCCTACACACATGTCAACCATCATGGGGTATCACAGGGGAAGGTGAACCACTCAACTTGTACATAGCGCACCACTAGGGGAAGGTGATCCACTTGCCCTATGGTTGCTTGTAGCTCCAAGAAGTATTCCAAGCCTTGAGGAGCTCCTAGAGCTCAGTGTCCAACTCATGCGAGACCCTCATAGGAGGAGGGTCTTTCCATGACTCCAAGTCTCTCTTGGAAGGCAAAGAATTTGACCCTTCCTAAGGGTTTCGTGAGGATATTTGTGATCTGCTCATCTTTCCTGATGTTTTGGAGCCTTATTGCTCCAGGTTGTACCATATATCCCAGATAAAGTGGTACCTAATACCAATGTGCTTGGAGCACTTGTGGAACACGAGATTCTCTGAAAGGCGAATCCCACTTTGGTTGTCGCAGAAGGATACGTTGGTATCCAACACGTGCTCAAATAGCTCAATGAAGAGTTTCCTCAACCAAACAGCTTCATAACAGGCCATACTAGCAACAATATATTCGGCCTCAGTGGTGCTTAAAGCAACTGATTTATGCTTCCTGCTCATCCAAGATATTGAAGCAGACCCCAAAGAGAAGCAACATCCATACGTGCTCTTACGATCCACCACATTGCCAACCCAGTTAGCATCAATATATCCATGTAGCCTCAAATTCCCCGACAGTGTATCTCAAACCATAGTTGATTGTGCCACAGAGATATCTCAAGAGATTCTTAGTAGCAATCCAATGTATGTGATGAGGCTCGACCATAAATTGACTTAATGTATTCAGAAAGAAGCATATGTCCGGATGGGAGTTTACCAAGAACTTCAATGCCCCTATAAGTTGTCGATACTCGAAAGGATTTGCCAATGCGGGCCCAAACAACACTTCCACAGCTTCTTGAAGTTGAGTTTCGTTGGAGTAGACACAGACTTGCATTCCACCACCCCACATCTCTCGAGTAGCTTCATAATGTATTTTCCTTGAGAAAGGAAAATCTCACCTGGCTTTTACCAAACCTCCAAGCCTAGGAAGTAGTGCATCAAACCTAGGTCCTTCATCTCGAACTTGGAAGTGAACTCCCTCTTACATTGATAGATGAGAGGGTTTGCACTTGTCAGAAAAAGATCATCCACATAAAGAACCAGAATGAGAGGACTGTCCTTTTCAACCTTGAAGTATAGGTTCGGGGCATCTTCACTCCTTGTAAAACCCAACTTCATAAGATAGCTATCCATCCTCTCATACCAAGCCCTAGGGCCCTTCAACCCATAGAGGGCTTTCTTCAACCTGCATACATGTGTCTTTCGATCTTGAATTTTAAACCCCTCAGGTTGCTCTACATAGACTTCCTCCTTAAGCAAACCATGCAAGAAAGTAGTTTTGACATCCATTTGGTGTAGGCTCCATCCTTGAGAGGCAACAAGAGCAATGATGGATCAAATAGTGGTGTATTGGGCAACCGGTGCAAATATCTCATCATAGTCCACTCCTTCCTTTTTAGAGAAGCCTCGAGCAACAAAGTTGACCTTGAACTTTTCAGCACTCCCATCAGCTCCATGTTAGATTTTGTAAAGCTATTTTGAAGTGATCATTGGCTTGTCTTGGGTCTAGGAACCACATCCCATACATCATTCTTCATGATCGATTCATATGCCTCATTCATTGCATCCTTCCAAACTTGGTGCTTCACAGCGTCTTCGAATGTACATGACTCAGATTGAACAATGGTACTCGTAGCAGCTAAGTAACCTTGGTACCTGTTCGGCTTCTTGCTTTCATGAAATGTCCCCCTTGGTGCAACATGTCTTTCATCATCTTCAAGAGTACCTTTGAGCCACAAAGGTCTTTCCTTGAGGTAGAGGGCTCACCAGGAGGTGGATCAATGGGATCCATCGGGCCTTCAACATTAGGCATCAGAGCATTTGTCAGAGATTCGTCCTTCTTTCCTGCATCATCATCATTGGCCTTCCTAGGGATAGGAAGATCTCTGACTTTCCCAAGGGCAGAATCTTCATCGAAGGTGACATCATGACTTATTTCGACTTCTCTTTGACCAGGCACATAGATTCTATATGCCTTTGAAGTTTCATTGTAGCCCACAAAAATTCCTTTCTTCCCAGATGCATCTAGTTTTTTTTTTTCTCTTTCGGCATATGAAAATATACGGGACAACCAAAAATTCTAAAATGAGAAACATCAGGTTTCTTATTGGTGAAAACTTTTTCCGGTGTCTTGAAGTCCAATGTTTGATGCGAGCACCTATTTTGAACATATACAATGGTGTTGGCAGCTCCTCCCCTTAAGAACTTCGATAGGCCTTGGTCATGAAGCATGGCACAATTGGCTTCTATTATTGTTCGATTCTTTCTTTCGCCAACTCCATTTTGCTCAGGAGTATATGCAGTAGTGGTCTCCCTCTTAATGTTAGCTTTTTTGCAGTAGTCATTCGGTTCCATTATTTGTCCTCAATATTTTGATCTTCTTCCCTGTTTGATTTTCGACCAAGGCTTTGAAAGAGCAGAACCATTTGAACACTTCGTCCTTCTTCAAGACATAGATCCATGTTTTGCAAGAGAAGTCATCCACAAAAATTCCATAATACAAATATGCTCCTAAAGATGTTATGGGCAACATACCTGATAGATGAGAATGGACCAATTGAAGAATGCCAGTAGTTTGACTTTCACCTGAAGGGAATGATCCCCTTGTATGTTTTCCAGTTGCACAACCCTGACAAACTCCTTCATGATCTATGTTGAATTCGGTCATACCTGTGACCATCTTCCATACATCAGGTAAGGCTTTGTAATGAAGGTGAGCAAATCTTCGGTGCCATAATTCAGATTGAAGAGAAGTATCACAAGTCATAACTGCCAAAGGACTTCCTCCATCCTGATAGAGACCTTCAACCCTAAATCCAAGTGTAAATGCATCTTTCGGGTTCCTTTGCCAAACACGTACCTTCCCATCAACAAATGTCACCTTGAAACCTTTATCTTCCATCATAGAAATAGATATCGGGTTCTTTTTCAAATCAGGAACATACAATACTTCTTGTAGATGAAGGGTTTGAACTTGATTTAAGTGAAGAGTGACGGTCCCAATCCCTTTCACAGGGTAGGTGGCATTGTCCCCAAGTAAGATCTCCAAATTTGTCTTCTTTTCAATCCAGTTTGAGAGGTCCTCCTTGTAGCCAATGGAGTGCCTTGAGGCACCACTATCAATCAACCAACGATCCAATATATCCGGAGGAGAGGTAGTGGTGACAGTAGAAATGAGATAAAATTCTTTTGACTTATCTACAACATTAGTTTCCTCATACCTGGAGTTTCTTGATCTTTTGGGAGGACGACCATTTCCATATTGAGCAAAGGGAGCATTCCTCTTTCCTTTGTTGTTGAAGTTATTCCTTTGATTGACATTACCTTTGTAGTTGTTGTGGTTGTTGTTGTCATCATCCCTTGGAGTATCCTTCTTGTGAGGACCTTTCTAGCAACGTGGCCAAACCTGTTGCAATTGAAGCATCTTCCGTTTCTTCCTTCTTTGAATCCCGACTTCAATCCTTGACCTTGTCTTCTTGGACTAGCATAGTTCTTCCCTTTAGCATGAGCGGAGAAAGCGGTAGGATTATTTCCATTTGAGGGCTTATCTCTTTCCATCATCCTTATTTCTTTTTGAGTAGCCAATAATTCATCAAAACCCAGAATCCTGTCACTGTTGAGGATGGTGGTGTTAAACACATCCCATTCTCTTGTAAGATCCAAGTGCAATAAGAGTGAGCTCACTGTTACTAACAATTTCTCCAATAGATAGAAGATTATTCTTGATTTTGGTAATTCTCATGAAGTAGGATTGAGTGGACCCTCTCTCCATCTTGATGTTTTCCAACTTGTTATTGAGAAAGAGGACTTGATTTGCATTGTTTCTTTGAACATCCCAACCAGCTTGTCATACATCTCCTTAAATGTTCCCAAATCAGAAATATAGGCAACTAAAGGCTTGTGAATGGAATCTAAAATAATTTTCTTAGCTTTGACCTTACCTTTCTTGTACTTTGTTTTTGCAGCAGCGGGTGCATTTGAAGGAGGCTCCACCACTCTTCCTTTGACATAGTCCATAGCATCGCTTTCTTCCATTGTCAAATCCAGAGACATCTTCCATGCATGATAGTCGGATTTGTTCTTGAGCTTGTCCTCGGATTTGAAGTATGATGTAGTCGTCACTGAAGCTAGACCAATATTCTTGTCCAACAACTTTTCTTAATGATTTCTTTTCTCACTCTTGCTTGGGCTTTGTCTTCACTTAGGCTCCAATACCATGTTAATTTTAGATAACAATGATATGTTCTATGTTTAACACAATTTACTTCAATGTTCCTTTAGCAGCCCAATAACAATTTCCAATTATTTCCAGTAGAAATCACATTAACCATTAATCACATTGACAGTAAACGCAGATAGAACATAAAACAAATCCAGAAGACAAGCCAAGACAAGAGGACACCGGATTTGGCGGATGCCAGGGAAAAGCCCCAATGTGGGGAAATCCCTTTGATCAAATATTCTTATTATTATTCAATAGTTCAGTAGAGAGAGTACGCAAGTCAAATTGACTTGCCCAATTCAAAGTCAAAACAACCCTGTAAATTTCTGCAATCAAACTGCAGCCCATGCTGGTCAAAACAACAACAAATCATTCTCAAAGCAACTCAGCCTTCCTCAGTCAAACTCAGCATGATTAGGAGGTTAAAGTCAACCTAAAACAGCTTGGTCAAACTAGGTCAAATGAGAGAAAACTGCTGTAATTTTTCTGCGGTCAAACTGTAGTCAAACCTGACTTAAACACTGGTCAAACAATCTGAAATTCTGCAATTTCGGTTCTGTGATTTAGCCCATAAATTTGTCCTCCTAGCCCCACATGTGAGAGAGAGAGAGGCTGCCCAAGCTGTATGAACCAATCTGATGAAGAGAGAAGAAATGTGTGGTGAATGATGTCCAAATGAGGTGTGAGGTCTCTTCTATTTATACACATCTATTTCGGAAGCAAGGAGAGGCATGGCACTTGTGGGAAGCTTTTGTTTCTGGTTAGATGTTTAACTTGATGTCTTGTTTCTGGATGTATTGATGAACTTTGAACTCTCTCTCTCACAAGGAAAGATTTCTGGGTTTTCCCCGTGTGGGTTTTTCCCTAGCCCCAGGCCTAATTTTCTGTGCCTCTTGTCTCATGATGATTTTTACTTCTTTCATGTTTAATGGTAGAAATTTTTGTTGTTGTTGATAACTTGTGTATAACTACTTAATGATGTTGGATGTTATAGATTTTATTGATGCTAATTAACCATTGGAAGTAGTTATCTGTTGAAATAAATTATTTCTAGTTTCTGTGAACCCTTGAAATATCAACACCGTTTGCATTGATGGTATGACGATGGCTGCAAGATACACCGCAGACAGCTTTGTAATGTCATTTTCATGATCCCACATCTTATTCTCTCCATAAATATATCACTGTCTCCAATTTAAGAAACACCTCTCTCAAAGAGGAGACATGATTTATGCACTGCATTTAGTCATTTGCCAAAAATATGTTGGCGCATTGTCTTTCTTCGCGATACCAATCTCCCCCTGGATCTTCATCCTCAAGTCATGTTCATCCATACCTATCCCCTCTATGATGTTATATGGCAACCTTGTTGAAGTTTTATATATAGGGAAATCAATGCAAATTCATAAATCTTGCCTAACACTCGAAGTCTTGTTGGATCTAATTTTTGTGAACTTCCAACCTTATGGCTGATCTAATGGACAATATTTCACTTCACTTAACCCAACACACCAAGGCAACCCAAGAGTTTGTTTTAGCCCTTAGGGCACCCTTTTCCTAACATATATCAATTCTGAAAATAGCTCTGTTACAAGAGATTTTATAGCAGAAAATCTGGTTTATTATCTTCCAATTATATGTTAAATCACTAGAACATAAGCCCTATGTTATGTCAAATCAGCATGAACAACAAGTGCTAGAAATTACCCAATCAAGAAAACAATGCAAGTTGAAAATCAAATTTGTAATTTCACAATTTTGGACAGCTGGAAACTCACTCTCTCTCTCTCTCTCTCTATATATATATATAGAAGAAATGAGTACATATACATACTACAACTTCATCACAATGTTGGTACAATTGCTAGGGAAAATCATAAAAACCCTAGCCACCA
>APFE031319445.1:0-19106 GCA_000404065.3 Pinus taeda | reverse complement strand
CCGCCCCCTCCCCCCCTCATCCCCCCTTTATTGAGCTCCAAGGAGGGGAATGGATCTAAAGAGATCTCGAGGTAGAGGGAACTCTAGATAATGGGTGTGTGTGATCCTTACCCCTGGTGGCAAGTATTTATTTCCCCTATTGTTGTTTTAGGGTGTGTGTGATCCTTTTGAATTGTGGTAAGTGTGTATCTCTCCCTACTATAAAGTCTGGCAATCAGTAGAATATACCCCAGTATGCATCTTACACACAAGTTGGTCTTATTGGGATTGCCAACCATCTCGCCAATGGGTGAGAAGAATTGGGTGTGCGTGTGATCCTTATCATTTATGATAAGTTGTATATCCCCCAAGTGATGGGATGTGGGTATTCTACCACTTGATTCTTGAGGATAGGGATGGGAAGGTTAGCAGACAATAGGATGTGTATGATCCTTACATCTCATGGTAAGTAGTGTCTCACCTATTGTCATTAAATATAGCGTGGAAGATTAATATCCCCTATGATGATTCTTCTTCTTTAGATCGAGACATTATTGTTTAGTAGATGAACAGAGATGAGAAGAGACGAGATATGATATGATGATGATGAGACATGTACATTTGAGGTGAGACTTATGCAGATGAAAATTCCTCCCTCACTGAGAGGGAGTGTTGAAAATTGGAAGCTGATGGAGAAATTTCCCCATTTAGGAAGCCCAAAAAACCTTAAGGAGACCCTACTTTCCCTTAGAAAAATTAAATTTTCACATGGGAAATTATTATTTTTAATATTAGTCCATGTCAACTCAAAAAGTACAAGTTGGCCTAAAGGAGAAATTCCTCCACCTAGACCATATATAAATACATCTCACTTGGCATCACTTAGAGGCACCCATCACACACATTCATCCTTCTTCATTTGGTTTGATCTGGTCCAAAATTGTAGGGTCCAAGTTCACACATCCCAAGGAGAGATAGGACATTTATGTTGATTGCGTTGACTTTCTATTTTGGCAACTTTGACTAGGATTAACTTTTGGGTGAATTGACTTGGTTTTACTTGTTTTTTGGATTTTTTTTTGAAGGTAAAATTTAGGGAGAGGAAGACTGAATTTTTCTAGGCACTTTGACCAGTGTTGACCATAGATCTAAAGCTAGGGATTTTGTAGGTTGGATTTGACTTTGACCAGAATATGTGGGCAAATTTATGGATTTTTTTGACTAGGTTTGACCAAGCAAGGAAGGTCGAATTATTTATTTCTTTGACCAAATTGTTTGGATTTGATTTGAGTGTTGACTTTGGACTGGTTAGGGATGCATTGAATACTATTTAATTTGACTTTAAACAAGGCCAAAAATTATAGACTAGTGCTTTAACCAAATTTGAATTTCTCTCTCATATTTAATTAGATATTGAATTGGTTGACTTGAAAGTCAAGGATTTGACCTTTGACTGGTTGTTTTGTACTTGGACTATGTATCTTTTTTGAACGTTTGATTAAAATCTAATAGAAGAAGAATTTGGTTGGGTTTTCCCCCTTTGGGGTTTTACTGCGGTCTTTGACCTAAATCTTTGTGTCTCATTTGACCTTGGTTGTCTTCTATTGTGCATATTTTTTATTTTTCTATCTATAATTTCTTAATATTATTGGGTGATTGAAATAAATTGGAAAGGATGATTTCTACTGAAAGAATAATTTGTTAAAGTGATTGTTACAACATAAAACATTGAAACATTAACAAAAGGAGTTGAGGAGTATTCTCAAGGTTTAAAGGTGCACAAGAGTATAAGGAGTTTTCATGGAGTTTTAAGGGTCTGCAATGAAGGAAACAATTCTACGATGTTGCGAAGTGTGTTATTTTGGGGTTGTGATGTTGTGAAATGCACTAATATGGAAATATATTCTAGGGAATGATACTATGAGGTTTGCTAGGACATGAAGGATAAATTTGACTATTGGTTGAAGTTATGTCAGGGGTATGAAGCAAGGAGAGGCACTGGAGTAGGAAAATCATGGATATGATTATGTTGTTAAATGCATGAAGTAAGGTGAAGTCATAAGTACTCTGTGTATGAAGACCTTAGGTTGGGACCTATATGAGTCTTGCTAAGTTGGTGCTTAGCTAAGGAAAATGGTGTCTCTAGTAGGTGGTGCCTACACAATATCTTATTGAGTTGGTGCTCAGCTAAGGAGATTTGTGTCTCTAGTAAGTTGGCACTTACAAGCTTTAATTTGTTAAATATTTTTCCACATATTAGATATTACAAATTTTGTGAGCTTGTTTGGCCACTAACTTGCTAGCCAAACAATTGTTACTCAATTGGTTTTATTTGTTATATCATAGATTTACATGTTAGAACAATAGGTACAAATACTAGCGAAACCCCCCAAAGGTTGGCAACCACTAGCTCAAACGAAGGGGAGATTTTCTAGTACTACTTAGGGAAGATTTCCCTATTTTCTCGCTAATTTTCTACTGCTGAATTTTCAAATTTCATCTTATTCACAAGAGGGTAGAAATTATTGCTAACAAGTCCCCTTGTAAAAATCAAGGCATGTGCCTCAAAATAATCATAAATTCTTATTTGAAAGGTCTAATTTGATGCCAATTTTTTTTCTACCATGGAAAATTATGAACTTTAAGAGAGAGAGATGTATACAATTTAGTTATTTGTTTAGATGCTATCTATTATTTATTTATTTATTTTCTTTTCTTTTCTTTTCTTCTACATGGAATATCGTTACATTCCTTGTGGCACAAATATACCATTAGAGTTCTTTGTAAATGACTTACCAAAGGAACTTCTAAAGGTATTTTCCTTAGAGTATGCCGCGTTACTCCTCCATCATGAAGAATATTATTATGCAACATACATCCTTTAGGCACTTCGTTTTTTCTAGATGTTGAAATTCAAGACAAAGCCTTCTATGTGTTGCCCTATGGGGTGCAACATGTTGGACATAAACACAATAGAACACATGCCAAACACACATTTTCCAAGCATGTGTCCAACACGTTCTCTAATTAAGTCCCAATCTAAGACATGTATCACACAAAATTAGACTTGTGGGCCTCTCAAAAAATTATTTGTCCCTCATTTTTTCACATTTCCACAGGACACATCCCAAACACATGTCTAACATGTTCCCTAATTATGTCTACATTTAAGGACACATGTCATGCAAAAAGATGCCCTTGTGCCTCTCAAGAAGTTACTCGTCCCTCATTTTTTCACATTTTCTTTTGCAGGTTGGAGCTTTGAAGTGTCTTGGCGTCCAACATAGAGTTGAATTACAAATTTGAAGGGATTCCAAGTGCTAAGGAAGTGGTTTTGTCAACAAAAATTTAAGTTCTTTCCTACAGTGGTATATTTTATTCCCTTTTTAATAGAAATCATAACTCAATTAGAGAGGGCAGCTGGAAAATGTCAGAGGAAAGGGAGGAATGCCCCGATTGATCACTCCCCATTTCCTCCTTCAATTTCATCAACCTTTGCTGGTGTTCCATTTGCTGCAACTATAGGTTCTAATGATTAAAAAAAACATTGCTCTAGCAAGACAACAAACTCAAGAGAAAAAAATATCTATTGTGGAACTTTGTTACAAGACATCTTGGGCTTGAGGCTAAGCTAAAGGGGGGACAAAATTTTCTTTGGATGTCATTTTTCCGAACTTAATTTAAGAGAACCTACTATTGAGTTAAGGGAATTTGTTTGGCCAAGCTTCTGGACTTAGACCACGTACAACAACAAGTGCATCCAAACTAAAAAAATGGAATGTTAAATTCTAACCCTAGCAACCTAGTTATTTATTAACATAACATATCACATCTACTGAATAAAAACACTGCTAGAGATTTATCTTATTCAGAAAAAAGCACAACCAATATAAATCACATATGCCAACACATTTCTACCCAATCAAGAAGTCATCATTAAAATAACTTCAAAACCTATTTAGGTTCCCTTACTGGGAAACAAGCCCTCTGAGGAAATTACATATATAGCAATAAACCTAGACTCATCCACCTGATCAAGCCCTAGATCTATCCTACAATCTTCATCGACTAATATTGATCTATATCCCATGCTACTCCTTCCATCTTCCTCATACCCACCATAATTGAGTGGAAGTCCTTCTCCACCCCATCATTCGGATGTCCTTCTCTAAGTGAGTGTTATGTCTTCTCCCTTGGCCTAGCCCTTCTTTTATAAGCTTGAGTTATGACTGAATACACAACCCTAATATCCAAATGGATTGATAGCTGAGATTATATCTCACCCCACTTGAGATCGATGATTGAGAATCATATTATTCACTAATGCAAATAACCTTTACATTAGATTAGACTAAACTCACATTTTCCTTATAAAAAACATTATTTAATTATTTAAGTAGTTACTAAGGTGTAAGGGTCTATTAGGTGAATTTTTCACCCCTTGACACTTAAGGTTGTGCAAAAGTATATGCCCAAGCTACAAACAACAACACTCCCTCTTAGCAAGGTAAGTACTTCTACCACTTAGAGTTGCATATGCTACCATGGTTAATCCCTTTGATCTGGAAGCCTTCCCTTAAACCTAGTTCAGAATCATCCCGAAAGACCTAATCCCTTTGAGGGTACTCCTAGAAGCCTCCACATGCTCCTCAACATCCCACTTCACCCTGACTTTTCTCTAAGAGCTCAAGTATGTTTCCATATCTAGATTGTAGACCTTGTGCTTAGTCCTTCTAGAAATATTGTTGGTTTATAGATTTTCCAAGATATTCCTTGTGGGTCTATCTTATTCCTTTGAGAGACCCATAAAATTTGTTGTCAAACCCTTAACTAGTGCAATCTCCCTCTCCCCCTCTTATGGCTAACCACCGCCAATCATGTTGGCAACACAACACTCTAGCACCACTCTGCACTCTTGTATAATGTAGTATACCTAGGGGGATATTATGGGGTACAGAGGGAGGTACCCAAGGGAATAATGTAATAATGGGATGGGCCATAGTTAATAAATAAAGTGGTTAAGTCGCATCATGTAAGGGACTACAAGTAGTTAGCAATAATGTGATAATCCCATGGTATTAGATATATGGTATTGAGAGAACCATGGTAATGACCCATGGTATTGAATGTATGGATCCTATATAGAGGCTAGAGACTCCCCATTGATATATGTCAAGGATTATTACATTGGCAAGTATATGGCTTGTGGAGTGTTCTCTTTCCTTAAGGAGTGATTGTATGGTGTTATGCACCTCAAGGGTTTGATTAATAAAGAGAAGCATTTCTATATTCAGATCTTGTATTTTTGGGCATATCTTTCTATTTTCATATATTTATAGGTAATATTTCTATATTAATCAAACCCTTGAGGTAGGGTAACACCATAAAATCACTCCTCAAGGAAGGAGAACACTACACAAGCCATATACTTTCCGATACAATGATCCTTTACATATATCAATGGGGAGTCTCTAGCCTCTATATAGGATTCATACATACAATACCATGGGTCATTACCATGGTTCTCTCAATACCATATATCTAATACCGTGGGATTAAGACATTATTTCTAACTACATGTGGTCCCTTATGTGATGAAAGCTAACCACTTTATTTATTAACGATTTCCCATCCCATTATTATATTATTCCCTTGGGTACCTCCCTATGTACCCAATAATATCCCCCCTAGGTATACTACATGATTTATTAATCAAACCCTTGAGGTAGAGTAACACCATACAATCACTCCTTAAGGAATGAGAACACTCCACAAGCCATATGCTTGCCAAGACAATAATCCTTGAAATATATCAATGGGGAGTCTGTAGCCTCTATATAGGATTCATACATACAATACCATGGGCCATTACCATGGTTATCTCAATACCATATATCTAATACCATGGGCTTATCACATTATTGCTGACTACTTGTGGTCCTTACATGATACAGGTTAAACACTTTATTTATTAACTATGGCCCATACCATTATTACATTATTCCCTTGGGTACCTCCCTCTGTATCCCATAATATTGCCCCTAGGTATACCACATATAGCCTTTGGCCCATAATGGACTCTCAACTTCCTACTACCCATTCCATCCCACAACTACTTGACCATGCCCAGTGCAGAACTATACTCATGGCAGAATCCTTTGTGTTGTTTCTAGATGGGTTGAACAACTATGTTTGCCAACACCTTCTCTCTCGTACAAGCCTTTTCTCCTCTGTTGCTTGATCTCGATCCATGACCCTATGAAACCATTACACAAATTCAAAAATTAGTGCTCACCCTACATGGTCCATATCAAATAGAATTAATGGTCAAGGTTTTTCTTTCCATTGGTCTTGGTAAGCCTCTAAACAATGTGTTGGGGCTTTTTGATCAATTGGACGAAAAAACCTCCCCCTTTATGCATATGGTAAACTTAAAATATGGTAAGGGAAATTAAATTTCTATTCCTAAAAGTGAAAAGACTCACATATCCAAATACAACCTATGTCCTAGGACCAAGGGGGTGTTGTAATTGCAAGATGAATTAAAGGGAGTTTAGGGTTTACTAAAGAAAACTACACAAAAGTTTCTTTAGGGGAAGAAAATAACATATTTTCTTAGCACAAGAACAAGTATGCAATGAGATTTGTAGTAGTAAGTAATTTTCTTTTGGGAAGGATTGTTAGAGTAGGAAATCCACCATGGGAGAGGGTTTGAAATAAAAACCATGACCCTATATTATAGGGTTTTAACCAATCCTCAAAAAAATTGGCACTTTAGAGATTGATATCTATCCATAATCAAAATGTTAATTTGCTTCAGGAAATTATCATTGCACTTGAAGGGGGTAAAATTGTAACAGAGTTGGGAATAATTTTAGGGCTTTGGATTTCATTTTTTTGATTCAAGGGGGTGACTAGGGAGATTGATCTCTTTGTGGAAATAGAGGTCCACTACCTACTCTAGTTGTTGGTATTTTTACTCAAGTTTGGAGATTTCTTAGTACTCCCATGGATTAGGGAAGGAGCTTACTTTTTGGAATATTTAAGGCCCTTAAAATGATAGTGGTGTATTGGTAAAACAATTTAGTTGGGAGTGGCTCAAAAAGGGTCTGTTAATCTTGGGTGGGACCTAAATTTACCTTTGGGAAACTCAATGATTTGAAGCTTGGCTGCACAACTTGATTATCTATCAAATTATTTTATAAAAAAATCAGATGTAGGATTGCTTAATATTGAGCCTATAAAGCTCAGTCCCACTAGGAAGAATAATAAATGCAAACAAATTAGATCATTTTTGATATCTTAACCATTTTAAGAAGAAGCCATTAGAATTATAAAATGAGTTTCAAGTTGGGGGGGGGGGGGGTAGGTGGGTACTTTAACTACTCCCTTGTTTTCCTTGAGTTCGCCCTTGCAGGAAAAACCTCCTAGCTCTTTTACATTAAGTACTAAGTGGCTTAAGAGAAACATTTTAAAAGAATTAAGAAGGTTTGGATTCCTTATGATAGAAACTATAGAGAGTCAACTGCTTTCCAATTTGAACACAATCTCAAAAGAGCTAAATAGGTCTCTATTGAAGGGGGTATATTAAAAAAGAATAAGGATGACAAATTTCTAAAGGAGGTGGAGGAAAATATGCTAGTGAAGGGAATTGTTGAAGCCTTAAAACTAGAGGTGAACGAGCTGAAAGAAAATAGGAGGGATATGCTCTTGGATAAGGAAAAAACATGGGGGTTGAAGAGTAGGGTGTTATGGCTTTAAGTTAAATATGAAAACACTAAGTTTTTTTCAACATCATGCAAGTTTCAAATAAAATATAAAATGGTGTGGAAGAAAGAAAAATCAGATGGCTCTTTGGCTAATAGTTTCAAAGATAGTAGAGGAGGTGGTGTATTATTTTGCTTCCAGTTACAAGACTTAGGAGAGAGAAAATTGAAAAGGTATTGAGATTGTCTAACTTCTTCCCCAACTTTATGTATGCTCGGGATAACCAAAACTGATGGAGGAAGTGGCAAGGGGAGAGTTACAAATAGTTCTACAAAGTTTCTAGAAACAATTCTTTTTTGGCCTGAACAGTCTACCAATGGAAGTTTTATAGGTTGTTTGATTTTGTTGAACGACTGACGAAGATTATTAAGGAATTTAGATCTACCAAAAAAATATCAGCACCTTATAATGATACTTGTATTTATTTGATTCCAAAATCTGAAAACCCCACATCTTTTGACAAATTCATGATCATTTCACTTTGTAATGGTATTTACAAATCATAACAAATATAATTGTCAAAACATTAAAGGTGAATTTTTCCAATCAGATTTTTGACAAGCAATTTGGTTTTTTGAAGGAAGAAAAATCCATGAGGTTGTGGGGTCACACAAGAAGGATTACACTCATTAAAAGTTAAGAAGCTCAAGGCTATGGTGGTAAAGGTATATCCCTCAAAGGCATATGATATAATAAACTGGCTCTATTTGTGGTCGAAGCTTATTCATTTGGGATTCAATCCTTAGTTTTTTACATGGGTGATAAACTGGGTTACCTCAACTTCTTTATCTATGCTTATAAATGGTACAACAACTCCTTTTTTCAATCCTGAAAGGGGATAAAGGAAGGCTTGTCCTCATCCCCATATTTTATTCATTAATTGTAGTAGAAGGGATTATTAGGGATTTGAAAGAAGCCTTTTGGGTTGTGTTTGTTTTTTAAAACCTAGCTAATTAAACTATGAATTTTAACCAAGAAAAAAACGAAAATATGAACTTTAAGTTCTAACCCACAAATATGCTGAGTTTTCTAACTTGCATGAAGTGGAAAACAAAGGGAATAGATGAAGACAAGGACACCATAAAAAAATACACAATAATTTACCCAGGAAGCCCCTTCCTAGGGAAAACTTGCAATCTTGGCATTTTATTGTTCAACTCAACAAAATCTGCTTAAGAAAAAAATCACATTCAAGAGGGAAAACTTCCCTTTCTCTTTCTAGAAGCCCTCTACTCAATTGTTTGCACACTGAAAACATGCTCTGCCTCTTTTCTTCGCACTGGAATAGACTCACACTCCATGTATGGCCCCCTTTGTTCCATAGTTTTAAAAAATGGTCAAGCCAACTCAGATTCGACAAAGTTTATGGAGCCATACCCTTGGCCGATCTGACTCGGAAAAAATACAGTCTGGTGGCATGTTTGTTACCAAACTGGCAGAGCCGATAATTGACTCGTCTAGTTTGGTAACAAATTCGCTGGCTCGATCGAGTCCAAGTTAAACTGGTCAGTGATATCTTATGAGGTCTAGTTACTTTACTAAGACTGATATTTTTGCTACAGCTAACTGATATAAATGTGTAGTGGTATGATCTAGCATAATAGTAGTGTCTTGCATTGTTCTTGAGTGCTAGCCTTGGATATTAGGCATTGATAACTTTGTTTTGCATCTTGAGTGATTAATCTCATAAACTACTTTGCAATTATGAACTGAATTCTGATACATGCAAAAGAATAAGCTACAATAGTTCACAAATTTGTTGGCAGTGGAATTTTCATAGTATTGGTGACTAATGATGTTTTACAATTTACTTTTGTTGTAGATGCCATTTAGAGCCCCCCTTGGTTATGTGTTTTTGTTTTGATCTCTATATCATGTATCTACAATGTATTGGACAGTGCACTGGGTGCCATTTTGATATAATGGATATATTCATGAGCATACTTTGATCATATGTTGTCTTCTCTCTATATTCTAATGCTTTGTGTTTGGAAACATGAATGAAAATATTTAAAATTATGTTTTTTTGTAAAAAAATATTTAATGTATTTTTTACAACAACCAATCCATTGAAATCAAACCGGCCAAGTCAATACTGAGTTGGAACTGACCCTCGGCCGGTTCCGAACCCGAGTTGGAGTTTTAAAACATTGCTCTACACAAATATCTTGGACCCTGGTGAGGTATGTGAATGGCTCGGTGTGGCTCTAGCTTAATTGACCTTCTTTCTCTACCTCTTTCACGCTGATATGAAACCCTAGCTCTAAGCTGAACTCTTCTCTCTCACTGAGTTGAACACCAAGATGTATTATGCATAATGACCAAGTTTTGTGCCCTTTTTCCCTCTTAGAATTTGACTTGTGCCCACCATTGCCACGAATGGATGAGATTATATCTCCTTGGATGACTGAGAACAATCTAAATTTTTACTATAAGAAGATTTAGATTTTCCAAAGTAAAAAAAAATAAATAGAAAAGGGTAAACTACACCTTCGCCCCACTTGTGGGTCCCCCCACCAACTTTAATGCACCTTTTAAATATGGCAAAGCCCTTCCTCCTCTAACTTCATTTAACACCCCCTCTTAGAGAGGAAGTTGTTCTGAACAACACCCAATTTATTCTTAAAATAGACAACGCTCCCTCTAGGCAAAGCCTTCATCAATATGTGTGTTGTTTTCTCTATTGTAGGAATGTACTGAAGTCTGATCTTGGTCATATGAACCTAGATACTGATATGATATACCTAATCTCAATGTGCTTGGATTGGTCATCAAATAATGGATTATTAGAGAGCATGATGCAACTTTTATTATCCTGGATAATGCTCCAACCTTTAACTAAAGGGCCTAGCAAGTAGCTTCCTCACTAAATGACCTCACAAGCCACCAAGCTCGCATACATGTATTCAGTCTTTATTGAGCTCAGTGCCACTGATCCCTACTTTCTACTAAACTATGAAACGACTACTGACCCAACATTGAAGGTGCATCTTGAAGTACTCTTTTTGTCTGTGGAACCCCCTGCCCAATCTGCATATGTGAAGCATTTGATCTTCACTCCATCAACATGTTTGTACATCAATCCATAATCTAATGAGCCCCTAAGGTATATGAGAATATGTTTAGCAGCAACCTAGTGTACTCTAGTAGGCTCTATCACATACTGACTCAACTTCTCCACTAACTCTTCTTTGCTAGATTCTATCTTCCTCCATTTCGTCACTAGCGATGTGGCCACGGGCTTGCAATCCTACATGCTGAACCTCTTGAGAATATCTAGAGCATACTTTCCCTATCCCAAGAAAATTTTTCCATCTCCCTGCCAAACCTCCAACCCAAGGAAATAGTGCATGAGTCCTATATCCTTTATGTCAAACTTTGCTACAAGATACTTCTTGTAGTCATTGATGAGCTTCTCATCCCCTATCAGTATGAGGTCATCTACGCATTGAAATATGTAACTAGGTTCATATTCATAATGAAATATGTAATCATGATTTTATTTATTTGATGTAAAGAGAAAATAGATTTATTATTATTAATCTTGAGGCATGGGTTTCATGCTCAAGGGAAATTTATTTTTAGTTCAAGCACCCATTGAGTGCTTCTAGGGCTTGTTATTTGTTATACAAGTCAATTGAGTCATTGTCATGTATGGAAGACCACATATTGTAAAGAAATTTTATTTGAGTGAAATATAGACACAAAGACCCTCCAAGATCTTGTCAAACAAGTAGCAACAAGTTGGCCTACATGAAGGGATAAGTCGGCCTAAAGATAGCAATTCGTACCCCTCAAAAGGCCATATAATAAGAAGGAACTCGACCCCATTTGGATATACACTCAAGAAAGTTCAATTTCCTCAAGATAGAAGTTGGAAAATGATGAAAAAGAAGAAGAAGAGTGATATCGAAGTTTTGGGCCTCTCTCTCTCTAATGTTAGGGGTTCTACAACTGTTCAGCAAGTCGAAGTTGTAGAAAAATATGTTGCGTCAAAGTTGCAAAAGAATCGGTTGGGTCGAAGTTGCAGAAGAATCTATAGGGTCAAAGTTGCAAAAGAATCTGTTGGGTTGAAGTTCCAGAAGAAACTACTGGGTTGAAGTTTAAGAAGAAACTGTTGGGTCGATGTTCCAGAAGAAATTGTTGGGTCGAAGCTCTTGAAGCAATTGTTGGTTTGAAGTTGCTGAAGAAGTTATTGAGGTCAAAGTTGTTGGAAGGAGCACTCATCAAAGAAAGGATTGACTTGGTCTTGTAGGGGTCTTGTTCAAGGGTCATAGGTCTTGGAATTCGTCAATTAAAGTTCTATAAGAAGAGAAGAATTCTTGTGGGTTTTCCTATCAATTTGAAAGGTTTTGGCCGTGGCTAATCACCTAGATCCTGTGTTCTCTTCCCTCATTGTTATTTATGATTTTGTAGTTGTTTCATCATAAGAACATTAAATATAATCAAAATAAAGAAGAAGCTAATCAAGTTAAGTAAAAATACATCACAAGCAGTTAACAAAGTAAGAGAAATCACCTAATTTGTTGCCCCTAGATTTCTCAACATGGTATAAGAGCTAAGGCGACTACACCAAGGAAACACGACTTAAAGAAGGGTACTCAAGGGATGAAGCACAAGGATATCATCTAAGAAACATCAAGAGAATCAATCGCAAAGAAGTACTAGCCCTCTCATCATCTTGAAGAAGTAATTAAGTGCATCAAAGAAGACCTCAAAACCCTTTCTAATTCAGTTGAAGCATTCTTGAAGAGTTTACAATCTTCATCAAAATGGAAAGATGACCTCGAGGACCCAACATCCAAAGAAAGACCCTACATTTGAAGTACCTTGGGAAGGCCATCACATTCTAAATTATCATCCGAATATTTAAGAAGAGGTTACATGCCCAACAGTGGTCATCATCATCAAGGAATCAATGTGATATCCCTCTCTTTGAGCCAAGGATCACTTTTGAAGGAAGACATCTTTATCAAAAAGGAATCTTATATTGTCAACATCATCATCAAATTTAAGAAGGCATCAAGTTGAAGGTATTTTCATCAAGGAGTATCTCCACAAGTAAGTACCTTTATATATATGTCTAAATCTATTAAAATGACTTCATTTTGCAAGGAGAGCAACAAATTGGTTGAGTCATCAAACCTCCTTGCATGGAAGAAGAGGACAGATTTGATCCTCATTGAAAATGAAGTCGATGTACATGTTAAGGGTTTAATCACTACACCTCCAAAGGAGTAAGCTCAAGCTCTAGCCAATTATATGAAATGGGAGATAAGGGATCAAAGGATCCTTATAGAATCCACAAAGGATCCCCTCATACCTTATGTCATAAAGTTGGATAAATCAAAAGCAATCTATGAGAAGTTAGTAGAATTTCTCTCTGTAAGAACCATTGGAGAAGTCATGTCTTTAAGAACTGAGATATACAAGACGAAGATATCAAAGGAAGAAGGAATAGCCTCATACTTTTAGGAGGGTGTCAGAAATATGATACCAACTGCAAGAGTTGGGGGAAATAATATTCGATAAAGAATGCACTTCGGTCATTATGTAAGATTGAATAAAACAAGTTAAAAAAAGCAAAGAGTTGTGTGGGGCTATGTGAACGAGTTCAAGAATTTTCTATCGTGACTAAGAAAAAAGCAACGTTTGGAAAATTTGGTTCTCAGAAAAAAGAAGAAGGATTTGTCGAAGATCTAATGCTATGGTTGTCAAGAATATGGGCATTACAAGAGAAATTGTCCGAAATTCAAAGAGGACAACAAGAGGAAAGAAAGAAATGAAGCTCATATCACTAAAGAAGTGGAAGAACCTGACGAGAAGAAGCCCAAAGGGATAGATCTTCACTATCAGGGTTTCTCCAATACATAACAAGGAGAAGTTGGAGGTGAAGATACCTCCACCATGGAAACCAAGATGAGAAGCATGATTACTAGATGCATCCTAGAAAAATATGGCATCATATTTGAAGCATACCATTGAAATGAGAGCTCATGATATCTTTAGAAAAGCTTGAAAGAATAGATGAAGTAGAAGTATGCATGGATGTAGTAGTTATCATACAAAGGAAGTAGCTCTTAGAATCTTCATTAGAAGGTTCACCTCTACTTGGAAGAAGCAAGTGTCTCGTTGATCATTCCACCTTGTGTGGCATACATTGTTTAGAAGGATGATGTTATGGTGGCAGGAAAGTATAGCTAGTTAAGATAATTGAAGTAATTTCAATCAAGGAAAGGTAATTTTCCAACAAAGTTTAGTTGACCAAAAGAAGAAAAGAGGTATGTATGAATTTATTTGATAGATTAAGGCATGTCATCATATAGTTGAAGAAAGCATGATTGAATATGAGCATGATGGGAAAAAAATAATTTCTTCTAAATACATAAATGTATACACCTTGAACTAGTTCACATATTGATAAGATGAAGTCAACATAATATGTCCTCATAAGGAATATGAGGTGGTTGAAAAGATGAAGGAACTATGTTCCCGAGGTACAATATGTGAGGAAAAGAATAAGGATTCTTGGAAAATTTACAAATATGGTGACATAAGATAAGGAATCAACATCCGATGACTAGAAGAATTTGGTATGGCATCTCCATGAGAAAGGTATGAAGAACTTGATAAAGTTTGAAAAGGAAGAATACCCTTGACATTGGAAATCTTGGAGATATGTTTATGAAAGTACAAGATGTTGATGTTGATGTTGCAAGAAGTAGGCGTCATGATGAAAGGCCATCATAAAAGGTAACTTTTATTTGATGTTCATTTTTTATTTTTTGAACAACATTTGGATGGGTTGATACAAGACTACCGAAAGCGAGTTATAGATGTCACCTACAACACACACTCATGTGGTTGGATGGAAGATCCTGAAGGAAAAATGGTTTGGAAGAGGTATTTGTATGAAGAAAAACCATATGTGGATTAGAAGATCACTTTTTGATGAAGAGAAGGATGACCTGATTGCTATGCTTCATGAAAGAAAGTGATGGACGTACAATGCCCTATGAAATGTGAGGGCTCCTTAATGAAGATGATGAAATTAATGATAGCGAAAGAAGGAGCCTTGTAAGAAGATGATAGTACTATGATCTCCACCAAAGAGCAGAAAGTTATTGGAAGAAATTCCCCAAGTTAAAAGGGAGAATGGAAAAGTCCCTGGATAAGAGGGAACTTGGGAACATTCCTTTTGTAGGAATGGGTATATTCCTTCTATAGGAATAAGTATATCTTCCCTAATTGAGAGGGAGAGATAGACACATCATTCTTGCCTTCACTTCATGAAGAAAGAATGGAGGATTGGGTAAGAATCTGTCATCCGATACTATTTGAGGATGTGGTAGGGCATCCAAGATAAGAGTAGTCGAAGAGGACCAATAGTATTCGAGGACTTGGAATCCAAGATAAGAATAGCCTTGGAAGTGCATACCTTGTGAACACCAGGGTGGGGTTGTTAGGTCCGTATACTACTAGTGTAACCCCTTATTCTTATTAGTGAAACCCCCTTATTATATTGTTGTGCCCATGTAGTCCTCGTACTGTTATTATTGTGCCCCATAGAAGCCCACTATTGTTATAGTTGTGCCTTTACATTATTATTTTTATGTCAGCTTTTATTACATTATGACCCCTTAGACTCCTATATATAGAAATGAGGTCTTGTCATTTGTATCATCCAAAAATTGTTCATTTGTGTAATGTAAAGGTGGTTGCCTCTTCGAAGAGGCTTATTTCTAAGGAATTGATCTATCTTTTCTATCTTTTTGTGAGTTGGTTTCATAACATTTGGTATCAGAGCTTTGGATTCTAGGGTTTCGCTGCTCTAAATAGGTCAACGTGGCCTTTTCGCTATAATTTTTTTTTTGTGACATTTCAAAAGATAAAAAAAACCATTTGATCTGAGATCTCACTGAACATTGGGTCCGAATTTCAGATCTTTTCTCGCTACATGTTCAGAGGTATGATCTAAGGAAGTTAGGGTTTTTGCAAGCTCCAAAATTCCATCTCGAACAGGTCATTGTGAAATTTTTTCTATAATTTGTTTTCTACAAAGTTTTAGATTTTGAAATTAAAAACCATTTGAGCCATAATCATGGTGAAGCTCAGGTCCAAATTTTAGTTTTTTCTTTGCTATATTTGTGAAGATACAACCCAAGACATTTAGGGTTTGTGTAGGCCCCCAAATTACATTCCAAACAAGTGACCTTGGGAAAATCGTCATAACTTTCCTTCTGAGCATAAGGTTAAAGTTTCGTAAGAATTTATAGAAAGAGGACTGCCTATAGATTTCTGTGTACTAGTTGTAGGTCCAAAGGTTGAAACAATGACACGTCACTTTGTACAAGTTCGCTCTTCTAAAAAGGTATATAATCAGGTCATCTTGGGAGATTGTGCATAAATCTTTCTTGGACAATGCAATTTCGATTAGACTGGTGGCATTGGAAGAGGATGTATAGGGCTATTGCAGGTCATAATTTTAGTACTGGGAGATCTGAAATTACATAGTTACAGTCATTCCAAGATCAAGCTCCTAAAATCAAGAAAAAACAATATGAGGAAGTTTGATGGCAAGGATCCGATAAATTGGATACTACAAATGGAGAAATATTTTGATCTACATGAGGTGCAACCATTACAAAAGGTACGTATTGCATATTTATATTTAGAACCGAATCAATTTTTATGGTATGAAGGGCTTTGTTCTCGTAAACCACTTGTCACGTGGTCAATTTTCACGGAGGAAAGTATAGCACATTATCAGGATACAAAGAGAAACACCCTCTTTAGCCAATTAATAAATCTCAAACAAAAGGGTTCAATGGTAGAGCACATTGAGGAATTTCAAAAATTAAATATAAGGGTAAATGATATTCCAGAGAAGCAAAGGATTGATGTCTTCATAGGGACTTTAAACGATAGCATTCAACATGAGGTTCGTCTTTGGGAACCTGATTCATTAGAGAGGGCATTCAGTTTGGCAAGAAAAATTGAAAGCGGAATTATGGAAACAAGGAATCCCACCACTCACAACTATAAATATGGAATTGATTTTTCTCCTAGCCTTCCACAACCTACAAGGTTTACACCACAACAATTGGAAGAAGAAGGAGACAAAGGGCTTTGTTACATTTGTGATAGCAAATACAATAAAGGTCATAAGTGTGCTAAGAAGAAATTATTTTACATAGATTGTGAAGAGGAGGAAGAAAAGGATCAAGAAATGTCAAAAGAAGAGGATATACACTGGAAACCAACCCTAGAGAAAGAAAAAATGAATCCTACCATATCTTGTACTTCATTGGTAGGAATTACCACTCAAACTCTCAATATAGAAGGACATATCAAGAAGAAGAAGGTTCAAGCAATGAAATACCAGGAAGAAAAGGATCAAGAAATGTCAAAATAAAAGGATACTCACCAGGAACCAACCCCAAAGAAATAAGAAATGAATCCGACCATATCTTGTAATGCATTGGCTAGAATTACCACTCCTCAAACTATAAATATAGAAGGACATATCAAGAAGAAAAGGTAATAGTGATGATTGATTTGGGTAGTACCCATAATTTTATTCATTGTAAGATAGTCAAGGAATTGAATTTCTTCCTATATCCAACACCAGAGTGTCAAGTGACTGTTGCAAGTGGAGGAACCATAAATTTCTCTGTAAAGTGCCATAATATCAAGCTATCCATGGGAGAATATGTTTTAAATAGTCCATTGCTTTCCATTCCAATGAATGGTATTGATGTTGTACTACGAGTTCAATGGCTACAATGTTTTGGGAAATCGAGAAAGATAATCATCTCTAACAGCATGAAAAAGCTTCTAAAGGAAGAACAACATGGCCTAATTTCACAATTATGTTCGCTAGAGGTTCCCATGTTGAAATCATATATTTCTCCAGATCTCAAAAAAGTCTTGGACAATCATTCCAAGGTATTTGAGACTCCCAAAGGCTTCCCACCTATTTTTAATCATGATCATGCTATTCATTTTCTAGGAAGTGTTCCTCCAAACATCAGGCCTTACAGATTTCCCTTTGTACAAAAGAGTGAAATTGAAGGTATGGTTGCAAAAATGCTAGAGGCTAGTATAATTCAACCTAGTCAAAGTTCTTTCTCCGCTCCAGCAGTATTGGTGCACAAGAAGGATGGATCATGGTGCATGTTTATGGATTATAGAGAGATCAACAAGCTCACTATTAAAGATAAATTTCCCATTCCTCTCATTGATGAATTATTGGATGAATTACATGGAGAAATTTACTTCAACAAGTTGGACCTTCGTGCAGGATATCATCAAATAAGAATGAAGACTGAAGACATTTTGAAAACAACATTTAGAACTCATGAGGGTCATTATGAATTTTTGGTCATGCATTTTAGCCTTATCAATGCACCTTATACATTCCAAGGTTTGATGAATTCCATTTTCAAACCCTTCCTTAGAAAATTTGTGTTAGTATTTTTTGATGATATAATAATCTACAACAAGTATTGGAAGGATCATGTTCAACATGTTGATAGAGTGCTCAAACTATTGAACAAGAAACAATTATATGCAAAAACCTCCAAATGTTTCTTTGGAGTACAAGAGGTGGAATACTTGGGTCTTATTGTATCTCATGAAGGTGTTAAGGTAGACCCTCAAAAACAACAAGTCCTCCAACTCTTAAAGGATAACATCACTTTGGCATAGAATCCAATGAAACAATAGGCAAATCAACATCACAACAAAAGAAGTTTGAATATATATGACTGGGTATTTTTACGAATACAACCATACAAATAAATTTCCCTCAAGCAAGCTAACAAGGATAATAAATTATCGCCAAAGTACTATGGTACTTAAAAGGTGTTGCAAAAGATTGGTACTATGACATACAAATCGGAGCTTCTTACATCTTCCTGATTGCCCCTAGTTTTCCATGTTTCATGCTTAAAGAAGTTTATAAGTGAGAATCTCCCAGTTCAAACAATATTTTCAAAACTTGACAAGGAAGGAAAAATCATATTGGAACCTGAAGCAGTCATAGAAACAAGAAACCGATAGCTACGAAATCGATCAATTTCAGAGTATCTCGTCAAGTGGAAGAACTTACCCGCTGAAGATTCCACATGGGAGGATGAGAATTTAGACAAAATCATCTAGAACTATTCAAGCATTGAGGACAACACATTCTAAAAGAGAGGGGCATGTTAGGTCCATATACTACTAGTGTAACCCCTTATTGTTATTAGTGAAACCCCCTTATTATATTTTTGTGCCCATGTAGTCCCCATATTGTTATTATTGTGCCCCATAGAAGCCCACTATTGTTATTGTTGTTCCCTTACATTATTATTGTT
>APFE031319436.1:169623-191457 GCA_000404065.3 Pinus taeda | reverse complement strand
TATAATCCATTGCAAGGTGGATGTGACAATTTAAGAAGCTGACTTATCCTTTTTGAAGAGGTCGACTTACAAGGAGACCAAGGCTAACTTGATGGAGGAGATGTAAGACAAAAAATATTTTTCTTTGTTTGACAACATGGACCTAAGAAGGGGTTTTTATATAAAACTTTGACTTTAACCCAACAAAAGATTCCTAGAACACTCAATGGTTAATTTGATCTATTGACCATTGATCCAAGCATGAAACCCATGCTTTAATAAGTCAATTTAATAATAATAAAAAATCCTTTCTCTTTCCTTTTTGATAAATAAATTACAATTATGAAGACTGAAACTAGTTATATTCTTCAACGCTCCCTCTTAACTAAGGAGGTATTCATAATTACATACACATAGAGGTACATGGAAGATCCAAAAATGATACTAACTATGAAGAGTTCTAGCACACTCAGTGTTGTGAACTAGATACTCGACCAGGGTATTCTATCTGGGTGAGACTAAGGGGAATCAAGCTTTAGCCAATCTAGGTAGCATCAGTCTTTTAAGCTCTACCACCAACCTAGGGATCTAGGTGCATATCCAATTTCGGAGCTCCATGACCAGCACCACCCTCGCTCTTCAAGATCTAGACATCAACACGTAGGTCGACCAGATGTCCTCCCAAGCATCTTTCCATTAGATGCTTCATCTCTCCCTAATAAACTAAATTAGATATATCCAATTGTCCAAGCATGCTTCCCAAGTGTTCATCCTTTTTATGGAGAGATTTACTTGTACAAACACAACCCAAATCAATAATAAAATTTCAAATATACGTACAAGTAAACACAAACCTTTGGGGTCCTCATTCATTCTTATGTCACTTATATCATCATCAAGTTATCCAAATACATCTTGTCGAAATATTTCTTCTTTTACTTCTTCAGCAACACCAAATACAACCTCAGTACTTCTCAAGTCTTTTGATTGCAACTTAATGAATCACAAACATTCATCTGTATTACTTTTCATGTATTCTTACTTCAAGGTATTCATTATCATAATATGCCCTCCCTCTCAACTGGGGAGATATACCCTTTCTTCTATCCAATCTCCCTTCTCAACTTTAGGGAGATCAATGACTTCATAACATCGGAGAAATTTCTTCCTTTCAAGGTTTCATGACATCAAGGTTATCTTCATCATCATCATTCTTATAGCTTCCTACATCATGCTCATTATCACCTTCAATTACGAACATCTCCAACATCTTGAATATTATGTTCCTGCAAAACTTTAATAGCACGTACAACCAAGTACAAATATACAAAGACATGAAGGAAACTATGATATGTTTTATCATGTCATTGTAATGGAAGCATCAAATAATTCATGCTTTAGACATCAAATATCTAAACCTAGATAGGTTTATAATCAACAAGAGACACATCCTTTTACATTCTAAACTTCAACCTTTTGCTGGGGTTTTTGTTAAAAACCTTAGATACATCAATACTTAAGTTAGCATACTAGCATATGCATATCTAGGGTTTCAACATCGTAGACTTAGAAACTTATATAAACCCTAGAATCAATGCATCAAAGTTAGATACACAAATTTCAATCAGGCTAGGGTTTTTATTGAGTAGAAGAATACATACCAAGGGATTTGTCTATAAACCCTAATTCATCAAACCCTAAACATCTAGGGTTTCGATTCATTAGCAAAAAAAGTTAACTTAACGATTTGGCTTATTACTAGGATACTGACAGCAAACCCTAAAAGACTACGATTTTGTCAAAACAATACCAAGACAAGTACAATCGTTTCATCATCGGTTCTTTAATAACAACCCTAAGAGGATTGGGGTTTCAACATTATTGTTAACATATCCTAAGAAAGGATAAAAATTTATTGTACAAACCCTAAGTAGACTAGGGTTTCATCGACATACCCTTAGCATTGAGAGGCTTAGGGTTTTATAGTGAACCCTAAGATTAGGGTTTCATAAACAATGTAGACAAAGATAATATGATGAGGGTGGATTCAATCAAGAGATTAATCACCCTAACAGATTAATCACCCTAACAATAATCCTTATGATTTGAAAACCTAGACATGAGAGAGTTAGTAATACCAAGAAAAAAATTTCAAAATGATCATATCTTTAATGAAGAAGACTTTTTACATACCCTACTTCTTTTACAAACCTTGTAGGATTTTTTCTTAAATCTTCTTTCTTCCTTTTGAATTGAGATTCTAATTGCAAGCTCCAACTTAATATTTTTACTTGCAGATTGGCCTTGATGAAATCTTCAAGGGTTCTTTCATGAGTTTGTGCAGGACACATTCACTATTGAAGACTTCATCCTTCCTTGAGACTGTTATCCATGATAACTCCTAAAAATAATTTTTAGTTTGATTAGTTATTTGAGATAAGGTTTTTCACCACTCCTCTTTACATCTATCTGTTGTTTTTCTAAAAAATGTTGTTGTGCTTACATTTGGAGATTTAAGGAAGATGAACAGGTTTAGCTTAAATTGTTTTGGAGAAATTCCCATGTTCTCTAAAACCCATTTCTTTTACTAATCCCATTTCATCATTTGTTTTTTAAACTCTAGCCGTAACCCGCATTTAAACTCTAGCCACATCTCATATTTCAACTCTAGCTGTAACCCATATTTAAAACTCTAGCTGCATCCCTTTTTTAACTCTAGTCGCGATTCTTTTTAAAGGGCCAAGACCCACAGTCTATATCGCAATCAACCTTTTCCCTTTTGAAAAACCATAACCACACATCCCTCCTTCGCTTGCAATTGCGATATCGCATAAAGTTCCGTCCCCCGCCGATTGCAATATCGCAAAGTCCCGTCACCACTCCTCCACCAATATCGCACGTCCTCCTCACCGATTGCGATATCGCATAAAGTTCTGTCCTGCTCGCCGATTTCAATGTGTCTCCCTTCGCTGATTGCGATGTGTCTCGCCTCACCAATTGTGATGTGTCTCCCCTCATCGATTGCGATAAGTCCTCCCCTGCCGATTGCGATATCACAATCGGGGATCGTTTAAGTCACAAATCCCTCCTCTGTCGAACTCCTTTCCGACTTGCGATTGTGATGGACCCGATAAGTTATGTTTCATGGTTTTGAGAAATTTCAAATCCAGCATATTAGGAAATTACCATAAATCAATGTTTAAGTCACAAATCCCTCCTCTGTCGAACTCCTTTCCGACTTGCGATTGTGATGGACCCGATAAGTTATGTTTCATGGTTTTGAGAAATTTCAAATCCAGCATATTAGGAAATTACCATAAATCAATGTTAAAGGCCCCTCTTGTATTGTGATTGCAATAATAGTAGACCCAGGTCAACGAGCATTAAAGCGTCCATTTCACCTCTGCTTAGAGGACAACGAGGGTATTTTTCGACATTTATTCAACAACATGGTCATTAAGCAGAACACAGAGAAAAGAGGGCAGCGAGACACAGAAGGCAGCGAAACAAAGAGGACACCAAGACATAGTGACAACGAGAAAAGAGGTCAGTGAGGCACAGAGACAGTGAGATACTTTCAAACACGTTTCAATCAATGAAAAACATGCCTACCAACATGATAAAGGCCTAGAAATAGTACAACACGATTCAAAGGGCCAGATGTATGAATTTCCACAAATACAGTGCCACACTACAAACAGTTTTATTTTCATAAATAATTGTAACAAAAAATCCTTATGAAGGCTCATGTTTTATTAAATCAAATAGGATTAGATCTCATAGTCGTCAATCGAATCTAGCCCAGGTGGAAAGTAATGTAAATAGATCCTTTCTCTATAAATATGAGATTTTTGACTCTGAGAAGGGGGGGAATCGATGATGTGAGGAAGACCACTTTGTATATTTTTTAGTTAATAGAAATACAAGTTGCAGCAATCCTTTGTTTTTAACATGAAATTCATTTTTGGTTTCAATTCCATCCTATCATGCTTCTATGTTATCATTAGTTTTCATAGCTTATTTCATTACTTGGAATTCAATGTTACATTGCTCCAACTTCCTTCAATTTGTTGTTGTAAATGTCCATATTCACATTAGTAAACCAAAGAATCCCTTTCACTTGCAAAAATCACATAGAAAAATAGAGTTAGCCATATGTATTTTTAAACTTATCATAGACAAATTTTTAAATATATTGAGAGATCCCTCTTAGATTGGAAGGGCTAACTTCCAATCAAAAGTTGGTTTGAAATAGTTACACTGGGTTGAAGGTTGACACAGCCAACCTACTCCAGCCTAGTGATAACATTTTGATGTGTCTACCGGGAGCCAAAAAGCTCCTTTTCTTGGATTCTCTTTGAGTCTCTTCATTCTGATTCCTGAGGGTAACATGAAATCAAAGTTTTCTGAAGGTTATGATATTACCCTGGCGACTCCAATTTCAAAAGATCCAGAAGATCGAAGCTTCATGGTGACTCTACTTCTTATATATCATTAGCTTGAAGAATTTCCAAGATGAGTTCTACTGTAAGAAGAAATTTCAGGTATGATCCTATGGATTGGTCTCACATCTATGGTTTTCCAAATCCTATGCCTTGTGTTCATTGGTCAACTCATATTCCCATATTTAAAGACGAAAAGGAAGATGATGCTAGTCTACATTTGGTTAAACTCCATTTACATGTATGTAGGCTGAGGGTTGAGTTTCCTGAGGATTGTCTCATGAAGATGTTTATGGCTACTCTAGAAGATAAAGCTAGAGTATGGTATGAAGGGTTTCCATCAGGAAGCTTATGTTCTCTTAAAGATTTTCATAGAATATTTTTTGGACATTATGGGAAGTCTCATCGTTCAACACCATTGTTTCAAGACTGTTGTAATTTTTGGAAAGGTTTCATTCAATATCTTGAAAGTATTGATGATGATGTAGAATGTATCGATGATGAGGAGATGTTAGAGGCACTTTATGACTTTTCTTCTTAAGCTATTTGTCATGATGATCAAGAAGTTTTCCAACAAGCAGATGTCTCTTCTTTAGTTGAAGATGAAATAGATCAACAATTTGACAGTCAAGTCATATTACATGAAATCCATCAAGATTTGCAGTCTTGTCAATCTATATGCAGTCAAAGATATGAGTCATTTTCTGAGATTTTATGTCAAGAAGAAACTCCTCAAGGTCAGGTTGTTGAAAGTACATGCATGAAAAATCTAAACAGAGAGGTAACATGTGATGAAAGTTGTCTACCTAGATAGGAACCTTTTTATATTGAGGATCATAATGATGTTGTCTCGATTAAAGTGCATGAAATTTCACTATTAGGTAAACCTGAGTTACATGAAAAGCTGAATATACAAGTTTTTCCTATTTTAGTTTAGGATCATCAAAATGACATGGATGATATACATAAAGTTGTTTGTATAGGAGTTGTTAGTGTTCAGACTCAAGATGACATTCCTCAAGCAAAACTACCAAAGGTTATATTTGATTTGTTTGATAAGAAAAAGAGTAGTTTTGAATACACAATATGGATGTCATGTTCAAAGATGTTCAAGGATGCATGGGATGGTTTTGTTGATTTACATGGAAGGGAAAATAAATCTATTGTTGCCTTTTTATATGATGATATTCTTGGAATTGAAGACATACAACAACAAAGGCTATCAATTATGAATGAATTCAAACCCTATGGTGTTACTCATCAAGAAAAGGTGATTTTTCAGGATTATCAAGATCATTTGGTAAGTCTATTTCAGTGATCTATGAAGATGGATTTTCTTTTAAGCTCAAGTGATAGATTCAGTTTTTATTCTGAGTTGCCAATAGATGATCCACTACTGATTTTGTTCAAGCACAATCAAGAAGCCCTGGTGTTGAATCAACTCTTTCACTGGCTATATTGGAGGTTTCATATTGTTTGAATTTAGCAGTTGGATTTCCAACTCTTAGAGTAGGGTTATTAGTACATAAATAAGCTTTTTGAGCAAGCGTTTCTTTCAGCTTTAGGAAACATTTCACAGTTGACAGTTTCAGTTTGTACAACATTTTGATATCATATTGCAGCCGTAGTAGTTATTTTTCAGTTGGTTTGTAGTGTGCTTTTCAATTTTCAAATTGGGATCAGCCCAATGGTCAAGCAATTGGTTTGTTGGTTCTTTGTTGCACCACAGGGGCACAACATCCCCATTGGATCCATTGTTATCCATGATAACTCCTAGAAATAATTTTTAGTTTGATTAGTTATTTGAGATAGGTTGTTCACCACTACTCTTTACATCTATCTTTTGTTTTCCTGAAAAAGGTTGTGCTTACATTTGGAGATTTAAGGAAGATGAACAGGTCCATTTTAAATTGTTTTGGAGAAATTCCCATGCTCTCTAAAACCCATTTCTTTTACTAATCCCATTTCATCCTTTGTTTTTTAAGCTCTAGTCGTAACCCGCATTTAAACTCTAGCCACATCTCATATTTAAACTCTAGTTGTAACCCATATTTAAAAGTCTAGCCACATCCCTTTTTTAACTCTAGTCACAATTCTTTTTAAAGGGTTGGGACCCGTAGTCTATATCGCAATCGACCTTTTCCTTTTTGTGAAACCATAGCCATTCGTCTCTCCTCCACTTGCAATTGCGATATCGCATAAAGTTATGTCCCCCACCGATTGCGATATTGCAAAGTCCTATCACCACTCCTCCACCAATATCACATGTCCTCCCCGCTGATTGCGATATCACATAAAGTTCTGTCCCACTGACCGATTGTGATGTGTCTTCCTTCACCGATTGCGATGTGTCTCCCTTCGTTGATTGCGATGTGTCTCCCCACGCAGATTGCGATGTGTCTCCCCTCGCCGATTGTGATAAGTCCTCCCCCGCCAATTGTGATAATCCTCCCCTGTCAATTGCGATATCACAATTAGGGATCGTTTAAGTCACAAATTCCTCCCCCATCAAACTCCTTTCTAACTTGCGATTGTGATGGACCCGATAAGTTATGCTTTATGGTTTTGAGAAATTTCAAATCTGACATATTAGCAAATTACCATAAATCAATGTTAAAGGCCCCTCCTGTATTCTGATTGTGATAACATCAGACCCAAGTCAACAAGCATTAAAGCGTCCATTTCACCTCTGCTCAGAGGAAAGCGAGGGTATTTTTCGGCATTTATTCAGCAGCATGGTCATTAAACAGAACACAGAGAAAAGAGGGAAGTGAGACACAGAAGGTAGCAAAACAAAGAGGACAACAAGACACAGAGGTTGTGAGAAAAGAGGGCATCAAGACACAGAGACACTTTCAAACACATTTCAATCAGCGAATAACACGCCTACTAGCAGGATAAAGTCCCAGAAACAACACAACACGATTCAAAGGGCCAGATGTATGAATTTCCACAAATACAGTGCGACACTACAAATAGTTTTATTTTCATAAATAATTGTAATAGAAAATCCCTATGAAGGTTCATGTTTTATTAAATCAAATAGGATTAGATCTCATAGTTATCAATCGAATCTAGCCCAAGTGGCAGATAATGTAAAGAGATCTTTTCTCTATATATATGAGATTTTTGACTCTGAGAAAGGGGGGGAATCGATCATGTGAGGAAGATCACTTTGTATATTTTTTAGTTAATAGAAATACAGTTTGTAGCAATCCTCTATTTTTAACCTGAGATTCATTTTTGGTTTCAGTTCCATCCTATCATGCTTCTATGTTGTTATTAGTTTTCATAGCTTATTTGATTACTTGGAATTCAATGCTACATTACTCCAACTTCCTTCAATTTTCCTTCAATTTGTTGTGGTTATTGTAAATATCCATATTCACATTAGTAAACTAAAGAATGCCTCAGCTTCCACAAAACAATGATGTTTGTAATTGATTTTCTTTAATTGACCCCATGCCCAATGGTGGTTGTCCTCACACTCTTTCACCTGCAAAATTCACATAGAAAACCAGAGTTAGCCATCTATATTTTTAAGCTTATCATAGCCAAATTTTTAAATATATTGAGAGAGCCCTCTCGGATTGGAAGGGCTAACTTCCAATCAAAAGTTGGTATGAAATAGTTACATTGGTTCCGGAAAATCAGAGAATTTTTTCATCTTACAGAGATGCATAAATTTGATTCTTCAAGACTGAGATTATTTTCCATAGGTCGTTTATTGTCTCCTTGTTTAGTATCAGACTATGTATCTATATACTCAGAATTTACCACCAAACTTGACTTGACATAACACTTGTAAGATCAACGTATTGCTTGTTCCAAGATGATGTTGTGAAAGAGGTGATAGATCGAATTGAGAGCTCAACCTTGCTCAGAATTTCAGCACTTTATGAAAATGACAGTGGCCAAACTTCACGGCTTCCAATTTTATATTTTATGCTTACAGTTTTGAGGGAGATCAACTATTTTCCAAAGTGAAAATGAATTTGTAATATCTTCAACTTATTCGCTCCTTTCAAAAATTGTTGTAGCACATAAATGATTCTTAAATGATGATTTCAGATCTTATATAGGATCATTACACTTTTTCTTTCTTCTCCAGACAACTTGTCCTTCCTTCACATATGACTTTGTAACTTTGTAATGGTCCTTATGTGTAAATCTTGAAAACCTTTAAACAACTCGGTCTTTGTTCCTTTATTTGATGGATTCAAGGACTAATTACAGATTTCATGACTCTATTATTTTTAATTTGAACTAAACCAGTGGAAAATTTTGTTATATATGATTTATGATTTCATAAATAATTTCAAAGATCAATATTTAAGTGCAAACCTTCGATTTCATTACCAATATTCTTGGCCTTGAATGAGCTGCTAGACTAGCCCCTTGGAGCTTCAGCATAGGGAATGTGTATTCTTCAACTAGTGTCATTCTTCCCGCGACCTAATCTTTGTAACTAGAGCTTCCTATGAGGTTCTAACTTCCCTTTAAGCAAACAAACCAAGCTCTGAAATCATGCTGAGAAATCAATGGCATCATGGTGATTAAGTTCTTCAAATAGATTTCTCTTAGACTTTAACATTTGCTTGTGATGGTTCTTTTCTTCTTATTAGGTTTTCTTGTACTTTATTATATTTATTTTATGAAGACAAATGCCAAAACAATGAAGATCACAACAAGAGACACAAAATGTAGGCACACAGCCAAGGAAAAACCCCTCACTAGGGGAAAACCCAATCCAAACTCTTTACTAGTAATTCAAGTTGAGATGACCAAGACCCTCTAGACCTAAAACACCTTCCATCCATCAATTCATCCTTTAACAAATCTTCTGTTGGTCCTGTAAGTTACTCGGCCTATCTTATACTCATGTGTATTCTTTTTCCTAAATTAATGAAGTCTTTCGGTCATGTAATCAAGAATATCTTCGGTCCCGTAGTGATGGAATACTTCTGTCATGTATTCAAGAAGAGATTTGGCCATGTAGCCAAGAGATAATTTGGTCCTATAGTCATGAAGAAATTTGGTCATGTGGCCAATAGATAATTTGGTCCTGTAGCTTCCTTTTGTATTCCCCACGAGCTTCATTTCTTATCGAATTGTAAATCACAGTATGCATTATAGATCGATACTCCTCAAGGTCGAATGCAAGTGTATATATATATATATATTATATATATATATATATATATATAATAGTCAATTGCAAGGTGGATGTGACAGTTTATGAAGCCAACTTATCCTTTTTGAAGAGGCCGACTTGCAAGGAGACCAAGGTTGACTTGATGGTGGAGATGTAAGACAAAAATTAGTTTTCTTTATTTGACAACATGGACTAATGAAGGGTTTCTTATATAAAACTTTGACTTTGACTCAACAAAAGAATCCTAGAGCACTCAATGGGTACTTTGACATATTGACCATTGACCCAAGCATGAAACCCATGCTTTAATAAGTCAATTTAATAATAAGAAAAATTCATTTTTCTTTCCTTTTTGATAAATAAATTGCAATTATGAAGACCAACACTAGTTACATTCTTTAGAAATATACACAAAATTCACTATTGTGGGTTGTTAAAAAATAGTAGAGAATGATCATGCTAAGCAAAATTGCCCCACATTTCTCGCTTATGTGCGTGAGAGAGAGAAAGAGAGATTGTTATTACTATAATTTTAGGTTTTTTATAAAATTATATTGGATTGACTTACATTGATCTCAATGTTATATACATGGGAAGGATGTTACAATATTTCCAATACTGGAATGTTGAATGCACCTACTTTCTCTCAATGCAACCTTGTTTACTATTGAATAAGACTTTCTCATTTGTGAATAGACCTCTAATATTGTATCGAGATGCTAAATATGTTGAACATGTGTACAATATTTAACCTTTATGTGTCTATTCTTTAGACTCCACAAGGCATCTATGCTTTTATAGTCTTCACATTCTTTTATAAAATTCAATATACTCATCATCACAATACATGATAAATCTATTTTCCTATATCATGGAGGAGTCACATTCCACTTTATTGTATTAGAAGCATTTTCACTTTTAATACAAAAATCATAAATCACTTTAGATATATTAAAAACACAAATCTATTAAGTATTAAGAGGGATCAAATCCTGTAAGGTGAACAAATTTATTAGGATGCAAAAAGTGGAGGAAAGTTTTGCACCTTGAGGTGATTAACCCATGTTGACACTTGATAGATTCAAGATTAGATAGATCTATGTTGGTCAATTAATTTGAAATAGGACTCAATAGATAGAAAGACTTTGAACTTTCATAAGAATTGGTTGTACAATGAGATGGAGATGCTCATAACTTTAGAAGGCATTGAGATTCTAACTTCACTCTATAAAAAATGTGATGGTGATTAGAGACATAAATTCTCATAACCTAATTCTTTAATTATCAAGTTCATGTTTCTTCTCTATTCATTTGCATACCATTCAAAAAATTAATTGATTGCTAATCCAATTTAATGAATTTCTATGTGAGGAGAAATAACATCAAGAATTAAATGTTATTATCAATCTAAGTTCAACTTTCTCTAACAAAGTTAAGTAATTTCTGAAACATTTTAAAAATATCCCCATAAAGATCTCTAGTAACATTGAACATTAAAGGTGATTCAAGAGAAGAATCAAATGATTTTTAGGAGAAAAAAAAATCACAACACCTATCACCATCACATTCATCACCTCAAGTCACTAGGGGATTAACTCCCCTCTTCTTTGTAGTTCTTATACTCTTCTTAATAATGTTACTTGAGATTCTTTGTTTCCTAAAGAGTTGATTTATCTATGTGAATTTAAAATTAATAGGGGAAGTTCGAAGTTTAAAATGGCTTTCCTACGGAAAATAATAAAATAATAGTTAAAATAATAAAATAAGAGTTATGAATTGAAAAAAATGAAAAGAAACTACTTTTTTAATTGTATTTTTGGCTACTCAAGTGCACAGTGTAGACAAATGTTGGATTCGAATGAGTACTCACTTTGCATACTTCTGAGTAACAACACATTTGTTTCATGTATTTTCAATTCTTTTGGATGTGGTTCTATTCAAAAGTATGCAAAGTGGGTAATTCAGCATTGAATAGAAGTGGGCACTTGACATTTGAATAAACCTACAAGAAGATAAACCAACATTACAATAAAGAAAAGTAGTTTTCTTCCTTCCCTAAAAATATATTTACTTCTAAAAATGAAAATAATCATCATGAATCTATTAATTCTTTTAAAAATTAAAAATTTTTTAATTAAATTTTTTAACCCTATTTTAATTTTTAATTTTCCATACATTTTGATGTAATAATAAAAATAAATATATCAATCTTAGATAATATGAATTAAATAATAATAAAAATATTAATTTCCATTCTATAATATAATATTAAATAATAATAAATTAAATTTAATATTTATTGTTTAACAATATAATATAAAAAATTATTTATTTTACTTAAAATAATTATATAAATTGATAAAGTTTTTCAACAAGAGTTATATAAAATAGAATAATTTATTTAATTTTTAAAAATGGAGATAAAAAAAATAGATTTTTTCAAATATTAAAATTGCATCATATTCTAAGTGAATTATAACATATAAACTAAATCAAAATAAAACTTTTCAAAAATTTATCCAGTTTAATTTACAAAATTATCTTATTCTGTTTAAAATATTATTGATGGTATAGTCTAATTGTTTTACATTTTTTTCTTAAAATATAGGAATGTGATTTTCTAAACAGGTTTGTAATTTTTTATTATTTAAATTATTTCTTTGAATGCATGAACAAATTCAGTATCTTGAAATTTTTTTGGAAAGTTTAGATTGTGCAAATTACATAGCACAAACCTACAATTCCAAAAACATTTTAACAAATTTTAGATGAAATTAACCAAAAATATATTTGAAAAAGACCAAAATTCCAAAAAACCCTTAACAAATTTTAGATGAAATTAACCAAAAATATATTTGAAAAAAAAACCAAAACATAGAACAATTAAACTGCACTTATTTTTAAAAGCAATATCAAATTAAGACTTAGTCTAATAACAATATCAAAATACAATAAATTTTTAATAATAATTTTATTTTTTATTTTAAATATCATTTTCCATTAACTATAGTAACATTCAAAATCATCAAATCTATCTATATCAAATATTTTATATATATTATATACATTGATTATCTATATTGTTTTGAAATAAAAAATTTAATAGCATTCATGATTTTTCAAATTTACTTTTAATTTCTTAATTTTCTTAATTCATTCCTTCCTTTATTTATTTTTTCCAAATCTCATAACAATATACTTTTTGATAAACTTATTTAGTATATTGATAAACTTATTTTAAAAATAATTGACAAAAAAAATTAACTTTGGTCCATTTTTAATTCTGCTGATTTATAACACAGATATAATTTATGACATGGAAGCTTTCTTGACTTGTAGATGAAGCCAAAGCTTGTTAAACACTGGTCATTTGCCCCTTCTCCTATGCATTAATTCTCTACAAACTACCCTTCTTTTAATCTGATTTAATTGTCCGTTAAACAATGGTCATTTGTCACTTATCCCATGCACTAGTTATCTACAAATTACCCTTCCTTTTAATCTGATTTAATTGTCCTTCATTCTAAGAATCTATTATGCACTTAGAATGTTATAAATCCATTTTCTTCGGATTCTTTCTTCGACAAACTGAGCTAGTGAGGACTACATATCTGTCTAGTTCCTCAGAGTCAGAGTCAATTCAATTTATTGAGAACTATGAAAGTTTCTCCAGCGACAAAGCCATTTCAACTTATCCAAAACCAACCATCCTTTCCTGAGCTGTAGTTTCAATTTCAACAGAGAAAATTAGTATTTGCTCATCTAAAAGGACACCTATATTTATTACTGCAACTTTCATTGTGCTCTTGCTGGTTGCAATTTGTGTTTCTGTGCAACCTATATAGTCATAGAAGAAACATATAGCATTGAATTTGTGTTTACCTATTTAGTCAAATAACACACATTTAGCATTCACTTTGTGTTTACATTTTTTTTCTGCTTACATTTTTCTTTTCTGCTTTTCAGCCGAAAAAAAAAATGGTTTTTTTTTTCATTAATAAGAAAGGGAGTACATTCACTGAGTTTTGCCAAACAGAGTCATTTATTCTCATGGGTTTTTTTGTCTGTAACTATTAGTATATTTCTACTATTCTCTACCTTACATCTGAGACAAAAATATTTGTGTAATCCTCATCACCAGTTCTATAATACCAGAAAAGCCATCAATAGATTATTGGATCCAGCATTAATAAGTGCAGCATAACATAAAAAGTCATCAAAAATGGGTAGGAGATTCCCTATATGGAGTTGATAAATCCAGCATTCATAAGTGCATATACAGGGAAGTGATATTTACTTGGCTTTGAGTCGATACCCCTCTTTGAAAGAAGATTGCAACCTGGTTTTGTATGTGTGCATGGAAGGAATGTTTAATAAGTGCATCATAACATAAAAAGTCATCAAAAATGAGTAGGAGATTCCTTATATGGCGTTGATAAATCCAGCATTTATAAGTGCATCCTGTACATATGCAGGGAAGTGATACTTACCTGGCTTTGAGTCGATACTCCTCTTTGAAAGAAGATTGGCAACCTGGTTTTGTATATGTGCATGGAAGGAATGTTTTGAAAATTGTTGGTCAAAATTCTAATTGTGTTTACTTATTCAGTCAAAGAACAAATATATAGCATTGAAAACTTCTATTAGGACATTGTACAAAAGAATAGACAAGAAAACATCAGGTCAATGTGATTGTTGAGAAGGTTAAGGCAAAACCCTCGTTTGTTGAGGATTTTGAAGATGCAAATTAATGAATTTGCCTTGGAGACGCTTGCCATTGGATTCTCCTTGTCATGTTGATTCTGGTAATATGTGGAGCAGTTTGTGGATTCTCACCATTCAAGAGATATGCTTGATTGATTGATGTTGAAGCCCCTATCTTATGGTCAAAAGCCCCACAAGTGATGATGTGGCATGATATTATTGGATGAATGATGTGGCAACGCTGCATGATTTTGTGAAGAGGTAAATTTAATAATCAAATTTAATTAATCGAGGATATATGGTCCAAAATTTTGGAATAAACATCTTAGCTCCAAAAGTCAAAGTTGAAACTGAATAAATTAGTTCAAATTTGAAATGTTGGAGGTCAACCTCAATTTAATTTTGGGTTTTGGATCCAAATTTATTTAAAAATTTAATTTCTTTTTCCTCCACAAAAAGGTTAGTCTGCCCCTTCGAAGGTCTACTCAACCTCTATTTAAATCAAGTGTAATTTCTCCCCATAATACACACGACTTGGCATTGTTTCCTCTTCAATTCAATTGCAGCCCCTGTGGATCATCATCAAATCAGACAAGAAGGCTTTTTGGTTCTTTGATGGGATAGGGGTTTTGATATTCTATTTTTCCTTGAACCTTTGCAGGTGATCTTCATGACACATAACCTCTTATTTCTCTATGGCCAGTTCTCTCCTTGTTTGATACATTTGGACTAATTGGGCCCTTGGACAAGGTAATAACAGAGGTGTAACTATTTTTGCAGTGCTGAGAGTTCTAGAGCTCATTGTAAAATTGATTTGAAGATATATCCATTCTCTGTAGTCTTATTCACTGTCAAAGCGAAGTAATTTGTCCTCCAAAAGATACTATTTGGAATATCATCTCTGAAATCAATTCCCCCTTGTGATTTGAGGATGATTCAAATATAGTTGGGGTTATGGAAGAAAGGAATTCAATATGTGGGAGTACATTTGCAATTTGGATCTTTGTTCAAGCCTACAACTCAAGAAAATGACTCGCATTCTCCTCTAGAATATATCGTCCCTGTGAAGCATGCAACATTCTAAGGAGATCTAGAGTAGCATACTCTTGAATCTTCATCTTTATGGCCTTGCTAACTTATCTTTTGCGTCATTCCTCAAGTGATGATTCTCACCCTGTGGAGCAACGTCTAATACTTTTGGAAATCGAAGTATCGGGAAGGTTTCCGGCTTATTCTCTTTAGGATATGGCTCTTGGCTTAAGTATTTTACACAAATATTGTCTTTGAGGCCGATTTTGGTTTCGTTTCTGATTAAAGGGAGCATCAAAACCTCATCTAAGTTTGAACCCTTGTAGTTACGTTCTGAAATCGGGATTATGATCAGGAATTGTGGTACTTACAATTTACAGCATTGATTTTGCTCTGGCATTATTACATAAATGATGTCTTCATGAGATCGATTAAACAATGTGAAGGTTCCATTTTGCGTGGCGGTAGTTGTTTTACGGTGTAGTGCAAGAAGACAAGTGCGCAGCACAGACATTGGGAAACCCTTGAATATTCAAATCTTTGAGAATAAACTCGCAGCAATTTTTGATGTAGCACTTGTTACAAGCGAAGACCCTTTTCCCAATCTAATATTACATCTGAAGTGTATGTTTGCAATCAGTATAGCTCTTCTATCAAAAGGATTGTTATGAGATTTGCGACTTGGTTATGAAATGATTGAAATTTTGAACTAGTGCAATGAAGCTTTAACACTAATATCATTTATGCATATAAATTAGTAACCTTTGCGATACATAGATCTTGTATGCAAGGCATATTATAGTGAATAGTGCCAGATCTCATACCAATGCATTTTGGCAATGAATTAGAGGCCAAAAACCACATGCAGCTTAACCTACGATGGAGTCATACTATGCCATGGATATTTGTGAGAGAAACTATCTATCTTCGTTGTAGAATATGAGTGGAGGCTAATTTAGTGATTTGTGCACTCAAGAACACCTGTTGCAGCACATTTCTCATATCTACAAAATCTGAAGTAAAACTTGTGTGAAGAGAAACGAAAGGAAAGAAGACCAGATTGACCAGTGATATTGGCATCAAAAGTTAAGGGCTAAGAGTCTTGAGAAATTAATTTTATGTGCACATACTTTAAGTCTTCTTTACATAACCATTGTGGCAGGGCATATACAGGATTTGGTAATCCTTTGGAATGGAGATATTAAGCAAAGATCTGATGTATATCTGAAGATTCATGGGATTCAAAATATGTAAAAGTTCTGCAATATAAAGGTACAAGCCTGAGCATACCAACGAACTTCATCTTGAGAAGAAATTTTGTACTTGGATTACCTTTATTTGCATGAGAAGTGTCGCAAGGTTTCATTGCATTTGAATCCTACAAACAGTTACACAAATCCTATGTCTTACTGAGAGATACAGTAGTGTGGTTGCAGTAGTTAGAGTAGTACAATAGTGAATGCTTATCATCAGCAGTAGTAAGCATATTTTTTTCACCATTATGTATTGAAGCAGTTAGGTTTTACTAACATATCATGTTGCAACTAGTTGTCTAGTTTAAGCACAGATGTTAATCCCCGGGTTTTGAACAATGAGTGTTGAGTTTAGGTTGTATCATTTGTATCGGCACTCAGAGTTTGAGTGATACCTTTAATGATGTTAGGCCTGACAGCAATGTATGGTTGTGATATTCGATGCCTATCTCAGTGATGTATAATAGTGGTTTAATAAATATCACAATGCCTCTGTGACCATGACTTATGACAGTGTTTGACATGGTAGTGACCTTATGACAGTGACATATGGCTTATGATAGTATGATGCATGGCAGTGACCTTCTGACAGTGACCCTATATATCTTATTACAGTATGAAGCATTGCAGTGACCCTATATAGCTTATGACAGTATGATGCATGACAATGACCCTATATAGTTTATGATAGCGTGATGTATGGTAGTTCTTGAGAAGAATGTTGTGAGGCTGAATGACTAAGTGCAACAGAATCTTGTGGGACAGAAGAGGTAAGTGATAG
Source organism: Pinus taeda (assembly GCA_000404065.3). Lineage (NCBI taxonomy): Eukaryota > Viridiplantae > Streptophyta > Pinopsida > Pinales > Pinaceae > Pinus > Pinus taeda. The sequence goes on along the minus strand of APFE031319436.1, from coordinate 174,114 downwards.
AAGCAGTAGCGGCAGTAGCAGACTATTAATTTATGGTATGTTCTATGCTTAGAGCAGTTTACTTCAAATCTTCTTATTAGCCATAGTTTAGCAATCACATAAACATAAAGTAAAGTGCAGATAGAACATTAATAGATCGATAGAAAACAAGCCAAGACAAGAGACACCAGATGTGGTGGCTAGCCAGGGACAAACTCCAATGCCGGGAAACCCTTTGATCAATTCTTCTTTAATCTTCAATAGTTCATGAGAGAGAGAAATAGTACAATAGTACAGATCTGTAATTTTATGACAGCAGTAAAAGTTGCCCTAACCAGCGCTTGCAAAGTGGATCAAATGATTCACAAATAGTCTAGAGTCAACCTTAGTTGAACCAGCCTTCAACAGAGATGAAGGACAGCCCGAAACAGCCCAAAGAATGTGGTCAAATGTGGTCAACATGTAGGCAGCCCTAACCAGTCAATGCTAGTTACTTTGTGGGTCAAATCAGCCCTCCAAACAGCAGATCAGATTTGCGGCTAGATTGAGGGAGACTCCCCACACAAGGCCGCAGTCAAAGAGGCTCCTTGCTGGTCCACACTGTCCTCTTTCACTGGCTGCACCCTAGGTCAACGCAGAACAGACCTGTGTCCTCTTTTCCCACTAGCTGCTCCTTTGCTAACCCAAACAAGAAAGGAGAGTGAGAGAGAAGAAGAGATGATGAGATGAGATGCTAAAATGACTCAACCTCTCTTCCATTTATATGAAACACTGGGCATGTGTGCCACACACTTAGCTGTTGGCCGACCTTGACAATTTGTTAAGTAATTAGAAATAAATTCATATCTCCATAAATACTTGTCGGAATCGGATGATCTTTAGATCAATCCTACACCTCTCGACGAGAGGAATCTAGGAAAAATGTCAGCGGCTATAAATAAGGTGACCCACATGGAGTTTGGCCCTAGTTGCCAATTTTAACACTCTCTCTCAACTAGGGAGAACTCCATCTGCTAATCTGTCTGACCGTCGGTACTATCTCTACCATCAAATGCACTACTCGGCTCTGCTCTGCTGAACTATGAAGAAGAAGAAATGATTGAGGATGTATCATACCATCCTCCACTGACCCGAAGTCAGTCTTAGAGTGCATCATACCACTCTCATTGATCCTAGATCAGTATCATTGATCCCAGATCAATGGAGGTCATCCTAACATAGGGAGTGTGGTAGATACAACGATGCATCCATCAATAGTACTACTAATGATCCCTAACCCCATTTCCTTACTCATTGATCAGATGAGAGGTACTTCCCATGAGTCCCAGACTGCATGGGTAAGATGCCTTGATAGGAGAACTAATCATCATGTCCCAAAGTCGCCACAGGGTATCACAGGGGAAGGTTGAACCTTTCACCCTGTACATAACACACCACTAGGGGAGGGTGAGTCGCCCTATGGTCATATGTCGCTCCAAGAAGTAACTCGTGGCCCCTGGAGCTCCTAGAGCTCAATGTATGCATCATAAATGATCCTCATAAGAGGGTCTCTCAACGACTCCAAGTCATTCGTGGAAAGTCAAGAATTTGACCTTTCCCAGGGGCTTTGTCAAAATGTCGGTGACCTACTCATCTGTACCGATATGTTGGAGCCTTATGGCTCCCCGCTACACCATATCCCAGATATAGTGGTACTTGATATCAATATGCTTGGAGCGATCATGAAATATGGGATTCTCTGATAAATGAATCCCGCTCTGGTTGTCACACAAGATCATGGTAGTATCCAATGTAAATCCAAACAGCTCACTAAAGAGATTCCGCAACCAGACCACCTCACAAGAGGCCATACTCGCAGCAATGTATTCTGCCTCGGTGTTGCTCAAAACCACTGACTTCTGCTTCTTGCTCATCCAGGATATCGAGGCAGATCCCAAAGAGAAACAACAATCGAAAGTGCTCTTTCGGTCCACCACACTGCCTACCCAATCAACATCGGTATATCCATGTAGTCTCACATCTCTGGCAGTATATCTCAGCCCATGAGTGATTGTGCCTCGAATATATCTCAACAAATTCTTGGCACCAATCCAATGTGCGTGGTGAGGCTCAACCATATGTTGACTCAACGTGTTGACTACAAAGCATATATCCGGATGGGTGTTCACCAAGAACATCAATGCTTTGATGAGTTGACGATACTCGGTAGCATTTTGTAAAATAGGTCTGACAGCACTACTACTTAACTTCTTGAAGTCAAGCTCCGTCGAGGTAGTCACGAGCTTGAAGTCCACCATATTGAATCTCTCCAATATCTTCACCACATATTTTCCTTGAGATAGGAAAATCTCCTCTGGCTTCTACCAAACTTCCAATCCTAGGAATTAGTGCATTAGTCCTAGGTCCTTCATCTCAAACTCAGAAGCGAAGTTCGTCTTATATTTGTGAATGAGAGGGTCTACACCTGTCAGAAAGAGGTCGTCAACGTACAACACCAGTATGAGAGGTTTGTCATCTTCAACTTTACGGTAAAGGTTAGGGTCAACTTCACTCCTAGTGAATCCCAACTTCATCAAGTAGCTATCGATCCTCTCATACCACACTCGGGGTGCTTGCTTTAGCCCATAAAGGGCTTTCTTCAACCTGCTCACGTGAGGTTCCCGATCATGAATCTCAAATCCTTGTTGTTCCACATAGACTTCCTCTTTGATAGAACCATGCAAGAATGCAATCTTGACATCCATCTAATGTAGGTTCCATCCTTATGAAGCAATAAGGGCTATGATCGAGCAGATGGTGGTGTATCGGGCAACAGGTGCAAATATATCGTCATAGTCTATGCCTTCCTTCTGAGAGAAGCCACGAGCGACAAAACGAGCCTTGTACTTTTCAGCACTTCCATCAGCTCCCTGCTTTATCTTGTAAAGCCATTTCGAAGTGACAACTGTTTGTCCTAGAGTCTGGGGACCATATCCCAGACATCGTTTTTCATGATGGACTCATATTCCTTAGTCATAGCATCCTTCCATACTTGATGCTTGACGACTTCTGCAAATGATGAAGGCTAATTTTGGATGATCGTGCTCATGATGGTCAAGTATCCTTGATACCTGGCCGGCTTCTTACTTTCCCGGAAATTCCCCATGGGTGTAATGTGTCCTTAAGCATCATCTAGTTTCCCCCTCAACCATGAAGGCCTCTTCCTAGAAGAGGAAGGCCCTTGCGGAGGGGGATCAATAGGATCCATAGGTTCTTCCACATCAGGCATCGTCTCATCTTCCTTTTCCTTCAGTTTCCTAGTGTTGGCTTCTTTAGATTCCCTTAGAGTAGGAAGATTGTCAACTTTGCTACGAGCCATATCTTCGTCAAAGGTGACATCATGGCTAATCTCGACTTCCCTTTGACCAGCCACATAGATTATATAGCCCTTAGTATTTTTGCTATAGCCCATGAAGATTCCTTTCTTTCCAGATGCACCCAATTTATTCCTTTTCTCTTTCGGCACATGAAAATATATAGGACTTCCAAAAATTCTAAAATGAGATACATCAAGTTTCTTACCAGTGACCATCTCTTCGGGAGCTTTGGAATCCAATGCTTGATGAGGGCATTGGTTTTGCACATGTACGGAGGTATTTGCAGCTTCGGCCCATAGAAACTTCGGAAGTCTTTGATCATGGAGCATAGCATGAATAGCTTCCACAATCGTACAATTCTTCCTTTCCTCCACACCATTCTGCTCAGGAGTATATGGTGTTTTAGTCTCCCTCTTAATGCTAGCCTCTTTGCAAAATTCATGGAACTCATTGGATTCATACTCAGTCCCATTATTAGTCCTTAAGATCTTGATCTTCTTTTCGGTTTGATTCTCGATCAAGACTTTGAAGTGACGAAACCAAGAGAACACTTCATCCTTCTTTTTCAAGAAGTATATCCAAGTCTTGCGAGAATAGTCGTCTGTAAAAGTGAGGTAATATAAATATCCTCCCAAGGAGTTCACAAGCATCATACTCAGATATGTCTGAGTGAACTAGCTGCAATATATCGAAGGTCTTGCTATGGCTTGAGGGGAATGGTCCCCTTTTGAGCTTTCCTTTGGCACGTCTTAGACATACACCTTCTTTCTCTATTTTGAACTCGGGCATCCCTGTCACCATTTGTCTCACATCAAGTAGAGCTTTATGATGAAGGTGAGCAAACCTCCGATGCCATAGTTCAGACTGAAGAGATGGGTCACAGGACATGACACCCAGCGTACTTCCTCCAACCTGATATAATGAATCAACTTGAAACCCAAGAGTGAAATCATAATTCTTTTTCCATACACGTACCTTGCCATCAATGAAGGCCACCCTGTAGCCTTTGTCTTCCATTGCCGAAATGGACACCAGGTTCTTTTTTGTAAAAATTTCTGTTTTCCCACCCCGGTTTTCAGTTTCTCCTTATTTTTCCCATGTAGTTAAATGCCCTTTCCCATAACCATACATTCAACAAGCTGAAAAAAATAAATTT
>APFE031319436.1:138415-166218 GCA_000404065.3 Pinus taeda | reverse complement strand
TTTGAGATCCGGTACATATAGGACTTCTTGCAAATGAATTGTATTACCCTAATTCAATTAAAGACTTAACATTTCCTACACCTTTGACTGGATATTTGGAATTGTCCCCAAGAACAATTTCCAGGTTGGTCTCATTCTCTATCATATTAGAGAGAGCTTCTTTGTAACTAGTGAAGTGCCTTAAGGCACCACTATCAATAAGCCAATTTCCTAGTGAGTCCCAGGGAGCAATAGTAGAGAGGGCCACTGGTAGATAATATTCATCTTTCTTATTGTTAACAATGTTAGATTCATAACTAGAGTTTCTTGCCTTCCTGGAGGGTTGACCACTTCCTTGATTTCCAACGTTCCTCTTTCCTTTGCCATTGAGTCTACTATTCCTTAGATTGCCTCAGAAGTGATTTTGATCATCGTCATGATGTGAGTCCCTTTTATCAGGGCACTCCCTCGCATTGTAGCCCATTTTGTTGCAATTGTAACATCGTCCTTTTCTTCCACCCTTCGGTTCGACCTTTCACTTGGATTTAGCCCTGAAATTGTTTCTCCTTTTAGCATGAGAGGAGAATGCAGTGGGATTGCCTCTAAGTGCAGGCATTTCCTACTCTTCCATCCTAGGTTCTTCTTGAATGCATCTTTCCATCAGTTCCTCAAATCCTAGGATTACATTATTGTTGAGAAGAGTGGTCCTGAATATATACCATTCAGATGGGAGCCCTCCAAGAGTTGTGATGGTCATTTCCCTGTTAGGAACGAATTCTCCAATTGATAGGAGATCATTCTTGAACTCGGTGATCCTTAAGAAATATGCTTGCATACTCTCATCTTTTCCCTTCTTAATTTCCTTCAGCTTATTTCTAAGGAACAAAACTTGAGTTGCATCGTTGACTTTAAATAAGCTTACCAGTCTATTGTAGATTTCCTTGGAAGTGGTCAGCTCAAAAACATAGGCCACCAAGCGTTTGTCGATAGAGTCTCGGATGATCTTCTTTGTTTTGACTTCTCCCCTAGTCCACTTGTTCCTATTAGCAACATATACATTTGATGGAGGCTCAACAATACTGCCTCTCACATGGTCCAACACTTTCTACTCTTCCAATGTCAGATCGAGAGACATCTTACATCCGTATAGTCAGACTTCTCGCGGAGCTTGTCTTCAGTGGGGAAGTGTGATGAGGACCCATGACGTCTTTTAAGATTGCTTCAACAACCTTCAGTAATTACTCTGCTCTTGCTCTTGCTTGGGCTTTGTCTTCACCTCAGCTCTAATATCATGTTAATTCATTGTATGTTCTATGCTTAGAGCAGTTTACTTCCAATCTTCTTATTAGCCATAGTTTAACAATCACATAAACATAAAGTAAAGTGCAGATAGAACATTAATAGATCGATAGAAAACAAGCCAAGACAAGAGACACCAGATGTAGCGGCTAGCCAAGGACAAACCCCAATGCAGGGAAACCCTTTGATCAATTCTTCTTTAATCTTCAATAGTTCAACAAAGAGAGAAATAGTACAATAGTACAAATCTGTAATTTTATGACAGCAGTAAAAGATGCACTAACCAGCACTTGCAAAGTGGATCAAATGATTCACAAATAGTCTAGACTCAACCTTAGTCAACCCAGCCTTTAACAAAGATGAAGGACAGACTGAAACAACCCAAAGAGTGTGGTCAAATGTGGTCAATGTTTAGGCAGCCCTGCGGTCAGCCCTAACCAGTCAATGTTGGTTACTTTGTGGGTCAAATCAACCCTCCAAACAATAGATCAGATTTGCAGCTAGCTTGAGGGAGACTCCCCACACAAGGCTGTAGTCAAAGAGGCTCCTCACTGGTCCACGTTGTCCTCTTTCGCTGGCTGCACCCTAGGTTAACGCATAACAGACCTGCGTCCTCTTTTCCCACTAGTTGCTCCTTTGTTAACCCAAACAATAAAGGAGAGTGAGAGAGAAGAAGAGATGATGATATGAGATGCTAAAATGACTCAACCTCTCTTCTATTTATATGAAACGTTGGGCATGTGTGCCACACACTTAGCTGCTGGCCGAACTTGACAATTTGTTAAGTAATTAGAAATAAATTCATATCTCCATAAATACTTGTCGGAATTGGATGATCTTTAGATCAATCCTACACCTCTCGACAAGAGGAATCTAGGAAAAATGTTAGCTGCCATAAATAAGGTGACCCACATGGAGTTTGGCCCTAGTTTCCAATTTTAACACAGATAGTAGTAGCAGTTGCAGTAGTAGATAGTAGCAACGATAACAACAATGAACATTAGTTGTAGTGGTAGCACTGGACAGTAGAAGTAGTAGTAGCAGTGGTAGTAGGAATTGAGGAGTGAAGTGGAATGGAGCAATAGGAATTGGTGTAACAGTGGAAGAAAATAGTTACAGAGTGACAACAGTGAATAGGATTGGAGCAGCAGTTACAGTAGCTGTTGTGGTGTGATAGCAACTTGCAATGGTGGGTGGGTGATTGGTTGAATGTAAGGGAGACTGAGGACTCCTACAGAATAAGTCTGAAAATATATTTAGATTTGGGGAGTATCTTACTTCCTTCCAATTCAGTTGGTAAAGTTGTATGTAACCATACTAATGAAGAGCTTTTGCTAAGACAAAATCTTCTATGCATTATTTTACGATGTGATGATGTTTCATATTTTGTTTGATGCTTTGAATGCTTAAAAGAATAAACTAATGAATTGTGTAAAAATACGAGAAATATTAATTCACTGCCCTCTCAGTATTTCCAACCATTGGGATCAAAGCAAGTCCGTTGGAAGCTTAAACACTTGAAGGTGGATTTGTAGCATTCAAAGTAGATTGGTATCCTGTAGTTGAAGATAAGAAGGTTGTTGATCCCAAAGAAGATGTTAATTCCCTCAAAGGAAAAATTTATCAATTGAAATGGGACAAAGGATAGGCTCAAAGGTTTGTATAATAGTCTTTATTCGGAACATGAAGAGTTGAAGACCAAGAATACAAAGATATATGATGACTTTAGATTAGTCGTAGTTAAAATTAGCCTTCTTTAAAATCAAATTAATAACCAACAAACACCTGAAAAAAGATCATGAACTTTATGGATCAAATAAGGAAGTGGATCATCTCAAAAGCATGTTGCAAGAGGCAAATAATAGGGAAAGCACCTTGACAAGCCAGCTCAAGGAAAAGGAAAGGAAAAATAAATGGGACAACCAGGATAAAGAACTTTTCATGACCTCCTTGAAGAGGGAACTTGAAGAAGCCAAAAGGATTGAGGAAGTCATAAGAAATCATATGAAGTAGAAGGAAAAATATTTCATGAAATGAGAAACATGAAATTGTCACTCTAAGAGAATAATTGGACAAGTTGAATCAAATATTGAGGACCTCACAGGCCTTGGATGACATTCTCAATTTCCAAACATCACCACTTATCAAGACAATTCTTGGATATGTTGGTGATTCCTCATGTTGCAAGGATAAAATCTCCAAAAATGAACAGAATCCACATGTTAAAGAAGAAAAGAAGCCTCATGAAGAGAATCCTTATTCCAAAAATGAAGAGAAGCCACACGAGGAAGAAGAAAAGAAGCCCAACTTCAAGATTTTTCACAAGTCAACCAACATCGGAAGTTGGAGGATCAATGTCTCAAGAAGTCAAGATGATGCATTGAAGATGCCAAAGCATACAAGAACGTTCAGAAGTGGAGAGCAACAAAGATATTCTCAAGGGTGAGACACCTTTAGAATATCACCATATACACCCAGGTATACAAGTACATTTTATGGTTATTGTTATGCATGTTCTAACTATGGAAATGTAGCAGGAGATTACAAGGAATATCGTAGGAGTAATGATAGAGGGTTTTTTCAAATTCCTGGAGGCAGATTTCTTGGAAGACAAGACAACAACCCATATGCTTATGACAACAAAAGTTACAGCACCATTACACCATTGTTCAAACCAGATGTAGAGTGCTACCTATGTCATAACTTTGGCCATTTTGCACGAGATTGTAGAAGTATCTTGAAGTGGACCTTGGAGAACCAGAAAGGATGGGAATGCACTAGGAAAGAAGAAAATACCACCAGGGATGGAAAATAAAACATATTTCACAATGAATTCTCACACAATTAGAAGACACAATTCAATAGGATAATGTATTGTGAGGGGGATCATGTGTAATGGAAGAGATTATATAGCAAGAAAGCACATTATCAGGGGAAGCCTGTGTAATGAGAGAGATGATGCAATAAGAGAGCACATTGTCAGGGGGAGCCGTGTCAAATGAACATATAGTTAATGAAAATAACATCCTAGCCACACTTTTCCATTGATGTCAAAGGGGGAGATAATCTTGGAAAGGATCGAAGAGAAGAAGCATGAATTAAAGGGGAGCTTATGCAACATGCCAGGATGATTAGTGTGTTGACATGAATGGCAAAGGGGGAGATTATTGAGTATGATATCATTGATGTCAAAGTGGGTATAAGATGTCATGGTGGGTGCAAGATGTCAAAGCGAGTGTAGGTTATCATTATTGATGTTCTCAGTATGTTGGCATGCATGGATGAGATGATGCATTGATGAAACCCTAGCTCTAGGGTTTGGATCTATTGGAAGATGAGCACAACCCACATTTGTTGAACTTTTTGAAGATGCAGTTCAATGAATTTTCCATTGAGAACCTCGTCATTGGATTCTCCTTGTAGTGTCGATTCTAGTGATATGTGGGGCGCTTCATGGGTCCTCACTGTTTGAGAGATACGTTTTTTTAAAGTTGAAGCCCCTTACTTATGGTCAAAAGCCCCAAACAAGTGATGATATGGCATGACATTATTGGTTGTATGATGTGGCAAATATGTGGCAAATATGGATGATTTGTTGAATAGGTAAAGTAAATTATCAAATTTAATTAATCAAGGATATATGGTCCAAAAATTTGGAAGAAACATTTTGGCTCCAAAAGTCAAAGTTGATATTAAATAAATTAGTTCCAATTTGAAATGTTGGAGGTCAACCTCAATTTTGATATTGGGTTTTGGATCCAAATTAATCTAAACATTTAAATTTATTTTTCCCTCCAAGTAAAGGTTGGCATGCCCCTTTGAATATCTACTCGGCCTCTATAAAAATCAAGTGCGATTTCTCCCCATAATACACATGACTTGGCATTGTTTCCTCTACAATTCAATTGCGATCCCTGTGGAGCATCATTAGATCACACGAGAAGGGTTTTTGGTTCTTTGTTGGCATAAGGGTTTTGATATTATTTTTTTCCTTGAATCTTTCCAGGTGGTCTTCATTACACAAAACCTATTATTACTCTGAAGCTATTTCTCTCCTTGTTTGAGAAATTTGGACTAATTTGGCCCTTGGATATGGTAGTAGCAGAGGTGAAACTATTTTTATTGCGTTGAGAGTTATGGAGCTCGTTGTAAAACTTATTTGAATACATATACATTCTTTGTGGTCTTAATCATTGTCCAAGGGAACGAATTTTTCTTCCAAAAGATACTAACTGGAATATAATGTCGGAAATCAATTCATCTTTCTGAAGGCAAATTTGAGGATGATCTGAATATAGTTGGCTTTATGGAAGAAAGGGATTCAGATCTATGGGAGTACGTCTGCAATTTGGATCTGTGTTCAAGCTTGCAACTCATGTAAGTGACTTGAATTATCCTCTAAATGATCTCATCCCTATGAAGCAAGCAACATTCTAAGGAGATATGGAGTAGCATGCTATTGAATCTTCATCTCTGTGGCCTTGCTATCTTATCTTCGACCTCATTCCTCAAGTGATGATTCTCACCCTATGGAGCAACGTCTAATACTTTTGGAAATCATAGTATTGGAGAGGATTTTGGCATATTCTCTTTAGGATTTGGCTCTTGGCTTAAGGATTTTAGACTAATATTGTTCTTGAGGTTGATTCTAGTTTCATTTCTAATTACAGGGAGCATCAAAGCCTCATCTGAATTTGAACCCCGGTAGCTACGTTCTGAATTCTGGATTGCGATAAAAAATTGTAGTAGTTACAATCTACAACATTGATTTTTCTCTGACATTATTACATAGATGATGTCTTCATGAGATCGATTGAATAATGTGAAGGTTCGATGTTGTGTGGCGGTAGTTGTTTTTTGGTGTAACGCGAGACAAGTGTGCAATGTAGACATTGGGTAGCCCTTGAATATTCAGGTCTTTGAGAATAATCCTGAAGCAATTTTTTATTTGGCACTTGTTACAAGAAAAGATCCTTGCCCTAATCCAATATTACATCCGAAGTGTATGTATGTGATCAATATAGCTCTATTATCAGAAGGATTGTTATGAGATTTACGACTTGGTTACGAACGATTGAAATTCCGAACGAGTGTGATGAAGCTCTAACACTAATATTATGAACGCAAAGAATTTAGTAACCTATGTGATACATAGACCATGTATGCAAGGCTTATTACAGTGAATAGTGCCAAATTTGATACCAGTACGTTTGAGCAATGAATTGGAGGCCTAATACCACATATAGTTGAACCTACGATGGAGAGTCATACTATGGCATGGATGGTTGTGAGTTAAACTATGTATCTTCACTGTAGAATGTGAGTGGAGGCTAATTTAGTGATTTGTGCTAACATGAACACCTATAGTAGCACATTTCTTAGATCTACAAAATCTGAAGTAAAACCTGTGTGAAGAGAAACACAAGGAAAGAAGACCAAATTGACGGTGATATCTACATCAGAAGTTAAGGGCTAAGAGACTTGAGAAATTATTTTTATGTGCACATATTTTAAGTCTTCTTTGCATAACCATTGTGGCAGGGAAAATACAAGATTTGGTAATCCTTTGGAACGAACATCTCAAGAAATGTTCTAATGTATATCTGAATATTCATGGCGTTCAAGATATGAAAAAGTTTTGCAATGTAAAGGTACACCTCTGAGCATACCAAAGCACTTCATCTTGAGAAGTAAATTTGTACTTGGATCACCTTTTTTGGCATGAGAATTGTAGCAAGGTTTCACTGCACATGAATCCTACACTTACACAAATCCTATGTCTTACTGAGAGCTACAGAAGTGGAAACAATAGTTTGGTTGCAGTAGTCTTCTACAGCAATTAGAGCAGTACAACAGTGAAGGCTTATCATCAACAATATTAAGGGTCTTTTTCTCACCAGTATGTATTGAAGTAGTTATGTTTTACTAACATATCTTGTTGTAGCTAGTTGTCCTTTTTAAGAGGATATGTTAATCCCTGGGTTTTGAACAGTGAGTGTTGAGGTTAGGTTATAGCATTCATAATGGCTATCAGGGTTTGAGCGGTAGTTACCTTGAGTGATGTTAGGCTTGAAAAAAATGTATGGATGTGATCTTCTATGTCTGTCTCAGTGATGTAAGATTTGGTCTAATAAATATGGCAGTGCCTCTATGACAGTCACTTATGACATTGTTTGACATGGCAGTGACCCTGTGATAGTGACATATAGCTTATGATAGTGTGATACACGGCAGTGACCTTGTGAAAGTTACCCGATATAGCTTATGAAAGTGTGATGCATGGCAGTGACCCCATATAGCTTATTGCAATATGATGCATAGGAGTATGTATTGCTTATGACAACATGATGTATTGCAGTTCTTGAGCATAATGTTGTGAGTCCAAATGACTAAGTACAACAACAGCGGCATTAGTAGACCGTAGCAGTAGTAGTAGCAGTGGAAACAGTGGGCAATAGCAATAGTAACAATAGTGAACACTAGTAGCAGTGGCAGCAGTGGGCAGTAGCAAAAGTAATAGCAATGGCAGTAGGCATTGAGGAGTGAAGTGGATTGGAGGAACAAGCATTCATGCAAAACTGAAAGCAGGTAGTTATAGAGTGACAACAGTGAAGAGGATTGGAGCAATAGTTGCAATAGGTATTGTGGTGTGACAACAGCAAGAAGTGGTGATTGGGTGATTGGTTGATTGTAAGGGAGACTGAGGACTCATGCAGACTAAGTCTACAAATATCTTCATACATGGGGAGTATTTTACTTCCTTCTAGTTCAGCTGGTAAAGTTGTATGTAACCATACATGATGAAGAGCTTTTGTTGAGACAAAATCTTCTATGCATTTTGTTACAATGCAATGATGTTTCATATTTTTTTGATGCTCTGAATGCCTAAAAGAATAAACCAACCAATTGTGTAAAAATACGAAAAATATTGATTCATCCCCCTCTCAGTGTTTCCAACACCAAAAGACCTTCATTCCCTATTCATAATGGCACTCCCATGGCCACTACCCTAAGCTCCTCCACCTCTCGACCATTAAGAATCCAAAATTTGTTTCCCAAAGAGATGAAAAATTTCCAACACAACCTTTTCTATAATTTTGATTAGTATTTCAAAGAGCACAAATGTAAAGAACAAACAAATTATAAATAGATGCATCTTCTCAGGGCCCCTCAAAAGACATTGCTAAAGATACAACCTAAGTCATTGGACACGGGGACACTGAACACGAAGATTGGGGTGTCCGACACTGGCATGTTGACCCCTCGGAATGGACATGTTAGGACACGTTATATATATATTTTATATATATATATATATATATCAATATATTAGAATTATAGTATTTCTTACACAAATTCTCATTCATGATACAAATTCAGACATAGATCTAGATTCTTCATTGTAAATTTGAAATTTGTAATTTGTAAGATTCAAGCTGAAGGACTCTGTTGGGGGAAGAATGCCATCAATGTGGAGGTCTCCCTCATCAGGTATGGCAAAAACTATTTCTCCCACTATAGGTAAGGAAAAATCTATTTCTCCTCTACTATCTCCTTCCTCGAAGCTTTGTAGCCTCCCCTGAAAGCATACACGATCTGCTTTGTTTTCGTCTCAAAAGTCCATTTCATACAGGAAGGAAGTAGACTATTTGAATGTTCCCATTCCTCTAGAGCCTCATCCATGTAGAGAAGTTCCCCAGCCATCCCCTATCCCACATCCTATGGCTAATATCCCATCTTCATCCTATGTTACGTACATTCCATCATCTTCTTCATCCCCTGTAAAATCCAGTTTTCTTTCAAAAGGGAAGGGTCTTAGCTATGATCGTTCTCATCCTTCCCCAAATGGGATTGGTTTAAATTCTAATAGGGCCCCACAAAATTCAAAAGGCAAACTTCCATGCATCTTTGTAACTCCACCTAACTCCCTAGTTATCTCTCCTACAAATTCTGTAGGAAGTGACTTGGATATCCTTCTGAAGAAGAAATCTTTGGAACTCTACTCTCTTACTATTCATAAACCATGTTCAATCTCTTCTCCCCACATCAGTCCAAATTCAGCAAGCAACATTACTATTAGAAGGAAGCAGAATAGAGGAACCAGACACTTCCATGGTAGAACAGAAGTCTCCATCCGAAATATTGGCTAGGCATTGATTGATATTCCTATAATTGACCTCTCAGATAAAGGGCCCCTTGGAGCAAGACAGGCCAAAGACAGCCTAACATGACTCACATCATCTCAATGAACATTAGGGGTCTAGGGGCGGACCAAAAAATTTTAGCCCTTAAGGATTTATTTACTACAAATCAACCCAATATAATTCTAATTCAGGAGACTATGCATACTACTGCTGTCTCTATCAGATATTTTAGGCTTATGTTTCCTCTCTAGCATATTGTAGCAACGAATGCTAATGGTTTATCCAGGGGACTAGCAATTCTATGGAATCCTATATGGATATCAGCTAAGGCATTCAAATGTTTCGCAGGTATTCTTCTACTTGCAAATTTTAGGGGTCTATCAGGTTCTGTTCATGTGTTAAATATATATGCCCCTTGCAAAGACCGACGTCCTTTCTGGAACAGGTTTTTGTGCTCAGAATTTTTGGAACTAGACTCTCTTATTATGGGGGAGATTTAAACTGCACTTTGTGCAGTGATGAAATTTGGGGGGAGGTAAAACGATAGATCCTTTAGCTGGTATTATCAAAGAGGCTATCCTTCACCACAATATGATTGATGTGCCCCCCCAATTATTGGGTCCTGCATGGGATAATGGTAGACTTGGATCATCCTTTCTAGCCAAAAGACTTGACAGGTTTCTGATGAGTGACAAGTTGATGGTCCGTATGGGTAGGCCATTGTCAAACATTATCAATTGTTTTAATATCTGATCACAGACCCATTTCCTTACATTGGGGGAAAAGGAAGTTCAAGAAGGGTTTTCCTTTTAAATTTAATAGAGTTTGGCTGGAGGATGATGATTTCAATGACCTTGTAAAGAATTTTTGGTCTACATGCATCCCGATGAAAAATATATCTCCATCCCAAGCCCTTCGGGATAATCTGCGTGCTCTAAAGGTTAAAGTTAAGGCTTGGCAGGTGAAAAAGAAAAAATTAAATAGGAAATCCTTGAAAGAGATTCAAGATGAACTAGATGCGTTGGCTGTCAAATTGAAGGAAGGTTGTAGCTCCCTGCAGGTCCGCAGTAGTATAAATGATTTGGAAAAGAAAAGACACAAAATTCTAGCAATCGAAGAAGCATCTTGGAGGCTGAAGAGTAGGGTGTTATGGCTAAAAGAAGGAGATAGGAACACTAAATTCTTCCATAGATTTGCAAACAATAGGAGGGAAATTAACTTGATTTGGGAAATAAAATATGATAGGGGATGTTTGCTTCATTCACACGAGGAAATTTCTAAGGAGGCAAAGAGTCATTTTCAAAATTCATACAAAAGGAATGGAAACTGCAGGATGGAGGACATATTATGGGGAATTGATCTCTTTCCCACAATGTCGAGGTAGAACAAAACAATGCTTTTAACTAGCCTATGTCTGAAGATGAACTTTTACAAGTTATGAAGTCTTTCAAAAAAGACAAATGTCTAGGCCCAGACGGCTGGACTATTGAGTTTTTCATTCACTTTTTCGATCTTCTCAAGAGAGACATCCTGGCTATGGTGGAGGAATCAAGGCTGAAGGGTTCTATCCATCATCATATTTCGTCTACATTCATAGTTCTTATTCCCAAAAAGAAAAAAGCTAATGATTTTTCTAATTTCAAAACAATTTCTCTCTGTAATGTGATTTACAAAATCATTTCAAAGATTATAGAAAATAGAATCCGTGAGCCCTTGTCAAAATACATAACAATGGAACAACATGGCTTTCTTAAGAACAGGATTATCATTGAAGTTGTGGCCAACACACGGGAGAGATTACATTTAGCTCACACTAAAAAACTGGATGCCGCAATCCTTCAATTAGATTTAAAGAAATCATATGATAGCGTATATTGGGGTTTCCTAAGACGTATTTTATGCAAAATAGGGCTGAAAAATGAATGATAAGTTGGATTATGGCCTGTGTGGAAAATTTCAAATTTTTTGTTCTTATTAATGGCCTCCCAACTAATTTCTTCTTTGTTGCCAGAGGTCTCCGACAGGGATGCTCCCTATCCCCCCTGTTATTCATCCTTGCCATGGATTCCTTAAGTCTACATATTAAAAGAGTTGTGAGCGATAATCAATGTAGGCCTTTAATGATTTTTTGGGGTAATTTCATCTCCCATAGTTTATTTGTGGATGATATTATGATCTTTTGAATGCGCTGCAGATCTACATGGGAATGCATTCATGACATTCTAAAAACTTTCCAAAGAGCCTTTGGAATCCATATAAATGAAGGAAAATCTTCTTTCTTTTCTGATGTTGAAGACAAGGACTCTTTGGATTTTCTGAGTACGTTGTTCAACATTGGAATAAAGCCCATAAAGGAAGGTTTAAAATATCTGGGTTTTCATCTCAAACCAGCAGGTTATAAAAAAGCAGACTAGATGTGGTTATCTGATCGTTTCTTTAAAAGAATAGTAGGGTGGGAGTATAAGTTTCTTTCCATTACTGGAAGAGCGATTCTAGCGCAATCTGTCCTAGCCCAGATGACAATTTATTGGGCCCATTTATACTATATCCCATCTGGTGTTATTTCTATTTTGTACAGATTGATGGCAAATTTCATATGGGGAGGTAGTAAGGAAAAAAGAAAATATCACCTAATTAATCTCAGGAAAATCTCCTTTTCAAAAGTTTTGGGAGGTTGGGGAATTATGGATATAAGGAACTTTGGAAGGGCTCTCTTATGCAAGTCCATATGGAGAGGTATTAATGGGGATAGTTTTTGGAGTTCTATCATAAGAAAGAAGTACATGGGGAATAAAGATCTCATTTGCTGGTACATGAAAGGTTCTATTGGCAATCCTCATGGATCTGCAATATGGCAGAGTTTCTGGAAAGTTGAATCTTTCTTCCTTAGGAATCTCTATTGGAATGTCCAAAATGGTAAGGATGTGTATATCAGATATGATCATATTATGGGCATGGGGGAGAATTTCATTATTCCTATATCCATAATAAAGGCCCTTCATCGAAAAGGAATCTTCACATGGAGTCAACTTATTGCAGAATGGCAGGGAGGATTTCCAATATGGAAGGACCCACAAGTTTTGGGTCTGAGGGGCGACTTATCTCAACAATGGAATAACATTATGATATCCATGAGAAGCTTTGGCATTTTCAGATTGGAAGGAAAGGACTATCTCACAACGGGGGGTGGGGAAGGAGTGGGATGGTATACAAGTAAAAGAAATCTACTTATTAATAGTTAAAGAAACCCCCTCTCCTTACTAGAATATATTTTCATTGTCTCTGTGGTATACAAGGGTTCCAAATAAAATAATTCATTTCTCCTGGCTTGTTTTTCACAACAAAAACCTCACTTGGGAGAATCTCCAAAAACGGAACTGGTCAGGCCTAAGTATTTGCTTGTTATGCAAAAAAGAGGCAGAACAATAATCACATTTCCTTACCTGCAGTTTCTCTTATCAATTATGGAGGGATCTAGTGGATTTCATTGGCTTTAGATTGATGGATCATTCAGCAATACAGGATGCATTGTGCTGGTGGAGCTCTCAGGAAGTTTCTTTTAGATTAATTCCTCTTCTCCTCTTATGGACAGTTTGGAAGCGAAGAAATAAACTAATATTCCGAGATGGGATAGAAAATGAAAGTCTATGTTTCAGCAGATTATCTCGTTGTATTATTTTATCCCCAAGAAGTTGACCTCAAGAAAATCCAGAACTTTTGTGCATCAGGGGCAGATTATGATGAGTTATCCACGTGCTTTCTTTGATGGAGCTGCTCAATGGGGTTCATGTGCTTCTGGCTGTTTTATATCGATGAATGAAGATCTACACTTTTCCATTTATTGGAATGGTGGAAATGGTTCAAATAATAAGGCAGAAGCTATGGCCTTGGCAGGTCTCCTTTAGTTTTGCTCATTCCTGAATATTCAGAACCTTCAAATATACAGGGATTCCAAAATAATAACTGAACAGGCATTAGGGAAATTATCTATTAAGAATCCCTTGTTATCTGGATGGATGAACATGATAAAAGAATTATGGAACAACAAAAAGGATTACACTATCAATCATGTGGACAAGTCCCATAATTTTTGTGTTGATGATCTGTCAAAGAAATGTCTTGCAATTCAACCTGGTTCATGGAAAATGGAGATTCAAATGGATTCAACAATATATCAGATAGAGGACTTCTCCCTTACAGGTACTTAGATATTTTTTTTGGTTTTTTGTCTTCCTATGCACAATAGTCTCATCCTCTTCATAAAAGGTACGTCTATCTTTTCCTCTGTGATCTTGATGGGGTGGCTTAATCTGGATAGTCCTATATGTATATCCATGAGTCTATGGTTGAACATTATATGTCTATGTTTCAGATATTTACTTTATCGTTGATATAAGTTTCTATACTTTTGGTTGTGCTCTGTTACAACTAAGTCCTTCATATATCTGCTATTAGATCATATCTAGTTCTCCTCTATGTACACATCTTTTAATACAAATACATTATGCATACAAATACAATTGTGACAGATTCATCAATGATCCAATAGGAGAAAGACAAACTTCAAACTGTAGTTTTCTCATAAAGTCATCAAAATCAAAATGTGTTACATAGGTAGTAGCAATGCCAATGGAAAATAGAAATAGAAAATACAAAACAACTTCAAGGTATTTGATAGCTAATCAGTCATTAATAATCATCATCATCAAACTTTATCATGGTCACCAATGCTCTCCTCTGCTACATCCTCCTCCTCTGTATCCAATGTAGTCTTTGCATTTGTTGGTGTGGAGTGTGACCCCTCAAGAGTACCACCATCATCAAATGTGACAGGCTCTAGCACTGTGTCTGTAAGATCCATGTTGGCCAATGCCAACTTAACACTGTTTTCCAAACCCATATCATCAGGAAAGACATCCCACATCTTTGTCTTTCGCTTCAGCCACTCATCCCTCTTTCGTAAATAAGATGAAGGTTGGTGTGCACATACACCATTGTCTCTGCACTGGACTGCTCAAGTCTACTCTTCTAGACACTACACAAATTCCTATATGTGCTCCAGTTCCTCTTGCAACAAGAGGATGAATTCACCTGAGAGAGGAGCCTCATGGCTAATTGTTGTAGAGCAGGGATTATTGCCCATGAGTTTCCCACCAAGAATAGGGCTTCTTAGCCCCCTTGTCTCTAATAACATCATAGCCTGCAAATCGCCCAGTGCTAGTGGAAAACCCTACAGAGGAATCCTCCACCTCATCAAGGGATGCTCTATCCTAAAATATCCCCTCAATGCATCCTTCCTCCCCTGTGAAATTTCTCATCCATGTGAGGAGGGAATCTGTGGGAAGGTCACACCATTCAACGACTCATGGTTGTAGTATTTTGGGTTTAATAAGTAATCCAAACAATGCAAAGGTGTGCAATTATTGTCCCATTTGCTGAAAAGAATATCATATATTGTGGTGAAGAAGGCCTTTGATGATGTCTCTTACTCAGGGCACTCACTCTATAAAATAATGGTCCTCATGGACTCAATAATTAAATACCATCCCTCATAAACCTCTCTGTATCTTCAAATCATAAGAAATCAATGATATGGTCCATGATCTTAATATTGAGACTTGCCCTCTCCCACCAAGCATCATCTAACATGATGTCCTTGACTCTTTTTGAGGTTTCTTGATCTGTCTTTCTCCAAAATACCAAAACTCTCAAATAACCATGGCCCCAAGAGTAGTCTTGACCTCCCTCAACCTCTTTAACATGATGAATGAAGAGGCAAAATTTGTATCTACAATCTTCAAAAATGATAGATGGGTGTGTTCTAGGACACGTTGGAACATGCTCCAAGACACGCTCTAGGACATGTTGGGACACACTTTAGGACACACTGGGACACTAGACATGAGAATCCCACGTTCTAGGACACGCTAGACATGAGAATCAGACATGTGTCTAATTCGTGGGATTCAAGGCACGAAGAGGACGAATCCAGTTTCTTAGGATACTACTAAACCCAACTTAGAAGACGCTAACACTCTCATGGACCCCAAATTTTCCTCTATGCGCTATTAGGCTTCTCAACATCCCAAACCTTGAAATTCATTTCCTACATCAACCACCGCAAAGTGATTGTGTTGATTGACAGTGGGAATGCCCACAATTTTATTCATTAGAGAGTGGCACAAGAAACTCATTCTTATGTTGATCCCATATCTAACTCTTAAATTATTATAGCTAATTATGGTATGATGAAATGTGGAGGTAGATGTGAAAATGTGAAAAAATACAAATTAGTAGACATCATCTTAAAACTCACATATTTGCTATTGAAATGAACAGTTGTGATGTAGTTCTTGTGGCATAATGGTTATGTTCTTTAGCATATGCCACCATGGATTTCAATAATTTATATATGAGTGTCACTAAGGAAGGGAAAATCCATACCCTCAAGGGGCTTACATTTGATTCCCCTAAAACTATCACACGTCATCATATGGAGAAGTTATTAAGGAAAGGCCATTTGAGTATCATTGCATAGTTCAATACCATACTAGTAGTGGATAACATTAGAGTAATTTTGAGGTAAAAAATAGGCCTAAAAGAAAAGTACAATGAAAATCAAATTTATAAGAACCAATAGGATTCAATATCATGATGTCAATCATGGGGGATGATTCACCATTTTTGGAGTAAAAAGGTGAAAATTAAAAAACAAAAATAAAAATAAAAAACAACTTTTTCAACTCGTATTTTCAACTTATCTCCCCTACGATTTTACTCAAATTTCAAGCGGGAGCACTCGTTGGGTGCATAATTTAATTTTGCATCCAAGGAGTACCGATGTTGCATATTTTTAATGGACCCTACTACACGAAAAATGTGATTGTATTCACATTTGTTCATGTATTTCACATTTTTCATGTGGTATGATCCATAAAAAATATGCAACATGGGTACTGCTTGGATAAAAAACTTAAATTCCACATCCAACTAGTGTTCTTGCTCAAAAATTGAGTAAAATCATAGGGAGATAAGATGAAGATATGAGTTGAAAAAAAAAATAGTTTTTTCTTTTTTCCCTCCAAAACTTTATGAGGTAATCTAATCTTATTTTATTATTTTCACTATTATTTTATAATATTCCTTAGGAGGCCCATTTTTGTCCTCAAAATTTCTCTAATGCCCCCCCACATGAAATTCATTGTAATTTGTAACTAGTTTATTGTAAGCATCAATAGGTATTTGAAACACCACAAGTTTTACCACCTTCACATGGAGAGCTTAACCATAGTATTCCTCATTCGAGGTAGTCAACCACCTAATGTGTAAATCAACATGATTTTGCACAAAATAATGAAATTGAAAAGATCATTAAGGAATTGTTCGACATGGGCATCATACATCCTATTACTAGCTCTTACTCATCACCATTTCCATACGCATGAAGGTCAATATGAGTTTTTAGTAATGCCCTTAGGCCTTTTCAATGCTCCATTTTCCATCTAGGGCCTCATGAACAATATTTTTTGAACCTCCATACACAATTTTGAGATGATATTCTTTGATGATATCTTAATCTTCAGTGAAACATGGGGATCCCACATAGAGCATGTTGACAAAGCCTTGTAACTCTTTCGATACTACCAATTGTTTGTGACATGATCCAAATGTACTTTGGGGATTTAGAGGTTGAATAATTAGGTCACATTGTAAATTAGGATGGTGTATGGGTTGATCCCAAGGAGGTAATAGCAATGCAAGATTGACCTTGACCCAAGACCTAAGCAATTTGCATGGATTCTTAGAACATATAGGATATTAAAGGAAACTAGTGAAAAATTATGGAAAAAATTTTGTTTTCTTAACTTCACTACTCAAAAATAAGGCGTTTGTTTTGGAGTAAGGCCATTGAACATGCTTTCTCAACTTTAAAGGATGTCATGTGAATTACTGTAGTATTTGTAGTGCCATATTTTATTGTCTTTTGTCATGGAATGTGATAAGCCAGAAGAGGTATTGGAGTGGTCTTGATGCAAGGACACACCTTGTCAATCACTAATAAGCATTTGAATAAGGGTAATTTTCAGGTAAAAAATGGGCCTTGGAATGAAAAATGTACTAACAAAATCAACTTTAAAAGAATCAACAAGATTTAATATGATGATGCCATCCCCGTGGATAAATATTTTTGGAGGGAAAATAAGAAAAATACTTCTTCTTTTTTTATTCGACTTATCTCCCTATAGGTTTACTCAAATTTCAAGTGTGAACACTTGTTGGATGTGAAATCTAATTCTCTATATAGTGAGCGCCTGTTGATTTTTGTAACTATGGTTATTCTTCATAATGTATGTTTGAGTCATTTATGTTTTTATAAGCATGTTCTTCATGCTAGAATAAAAACAAAACAAAAAAAATTGAGTCATGTCCCTTTATTTTGGACTTTTAAAAGGAGTTTGAATTTTTGAAATAAAATTCATGGCTCAAAATTAGCCATGTCAGCTTCCTTCTGATCAAGTTGGCCCCTCAAATGTTCAAGTTGGCTCAGTTAAAGGATGCACCTGTT
Source organism: Pinus taeda (assembly GCA_000404065.3). Classification (NCBI taxonomy): domain Eukaryota; kingdom Viridiplantae; phylum Streptophyta; class Pinopsida; order Pinales; family Pinaceae; genus Pinus; species Pinus taeda. Next base: position 148,230 of record APFE031319436.1, on the reverse strand, counting down.
CGGCCTATTGAAACACTATAAATAAAGAATGACTCGACCTCTTCAATGGTAATTTGCATAGCTTTTGTGAAAGAGCAATTTTAGACTCCTTTCTTTTGTGGTTTTACCTATTCGAAGGCCTATTTCTGAGGCAAGTGAAGTTCTATTTCTAAGGAAAGCAAAGGCTTATTTTGAGGAAAGTGAAAATTTATTCTAAGACCAATGAAGGATTATCTAAGGCAACAAATTCTGAAGTAGAGATTCCATGAGAATCTCGAAGTATTGAGATGAAAAAGTGCAGTAGGGGATCGAATTCTGAGAAAGACAGAAGGCCTAATTCATTCCGTGGGAAGTTGACTTGACTAGGAGGGAGTAGGTTTGACCTAGTTATTGACTAACATGTATCTCTATTGAATTGAAGATTTATCTATTGAAACGTTTTTTGGGTTTTCCCCATATAGATTTTCCCAGGGTAAATTCTTGAGTTATTTTATATGTTTGTCTCTTTAGGATCCTACTATTTTAAGAATTATATTGTTTATTTCTTCTGTGTAATTATTGAATGATGGAATAATGAATAAGAATGTGAAAAGACTAAAATTCATTAGAAATAATTATTAGTATAGAAGACTCTTATACAATCAACATGGTATCAAAGCATTGGGTGAAAGAGTAACCTATAAGGTCAAAAATGAAGTTGAGTAAAGACTAAGATATGTTCCCTTGTTTATGACTGAAAAGGAATATCTCTAGTCCAAATTTTTGAAAAGCTTGTGTTAAAGGTCAAATGGCCTCAATCCTTTTTAGGAAGATCTTTTTTAGAAATGATTGCAAAACTAGGTCACAGGCCCAGTAGTATCCAAATTTCCTCAGAAGAGCATGTCTCACAGTTTGCAAAGAAGAAGAATGTATATCAAAGATCTGTGTAGGATCATTCTTGGAAAAAAAATATTCGGGCCAAAAACATCAATTTTCTTTAGTAGAATCGAATCTTAATCTCACAGTATGAAGGTCTAAGTTACCTCAGGAAGTTGCAAAATATCAAATAATTCAAGACTAATGATAGAGGCACAAAATAACATAATCTACTTTTTCTTTAGATGTCCTCAGAGCATATCTTGTTTACAAGGATCAAGTATAAGTTTCATAATTTGGGACAAAGAAGCCTCAAATTTGAAATCAAAGGTAAGTTTTATTACTATTATACGACATTGAAGAAACCAAATTATACCTCATTGAAAAAGCAAATCATTTGAAGAAGTTGAATTTGTAAATCCTTTAAGAAATCTGTCTAATTTTACCTTGAAAGGATCTCAATGTATCCTTAATCTTTGAGCTCTGGAAGGATCTAATCGTAAAAGAAGATGATAATATATGTGGTGCATTGCAAGGAGTTGATCGGATATCTCTTTGAAGAAAGCAACCCATAGAAATTTGAGAATATCTTTGTAATCATTTTCTTACTTGTGATTGATCTAATGGCTTAGTATTATTTTAAAGTGTGAATATGTTTCATTAATACAATATTGTTTAATGTTAAATGACTTTGTCTTCCATGTGAATGATGATTAAAACGAGTACAAGGACTAGGAAGCCAAAGATCCTAATTGTAATGAAGTCCGAAAGGTATGTACCATTAGATTAAATTTAGATATTTTGATTTAGGTCAAGATTCTTTGAAAATACTATTAAGAATCAGGCATGAGTCTAATTAAAAAGTTGTAGTAATACTTGTGTTAAAGGCTATCCTTGAAACGATTGATCTCCAAAGTAATGCTACATTTGAGTGTATCATGAATTATTCAAGGGACCTTAAAGAAACCTTCAAGGACAATCACGATAATTGAAGGAGTCTCTTCACTCATAATGAGTCTCACTTATGATCTTCAATATATCCTTGAGGACAGAATCATATGATACCATCATAATCTGGGCAAAGATCAAACAAATGTTCGTAACTGGCCTGTTTGTTTTCTTGAAAGATGTTGCATTGTATTTAAAATCAAGTCCTAGAAATATTCATCATATATGAATTGTCACTAATATGCCTTTGAAGATAGATCACCTTGATTAAGAAATTTAGCATACAAAGAAAAAGGGGTCGAGTCCCTCTTGAATTTTGAAAAACTAAAGTCAACCTGACGCAAACGAGTTTCTCTAGCAAACTGAATCTGGGAAGAATAAATCTCTGTTGACCTCATCTTGAATTATCAGGTTTTATCCAAAGAAATAGATCAAGGGTGATAGTAAGTTATACAAAAATATACATGTATAATGTTTTGACATGGAAAAGTAATAATGGTGACTTGACAATTAAAGTGACCAAGAAGCCCAATCATTTGTCCATGAAATCTTCTCGGGATAAGAGTTAGATGGTGGCCTCATCAGAACACTTAATGTCCATTATGCATTGTGAAGTATACGGATATTATATCCAAAGCATAATTTATGCTAAGGTAACATTATTTGATTGAAGATGTCATCAAGTTTAGAAGAATTGAAGTGTTCATATTGTTTATATTGTCAATTAATGAAGATTTTTTATTGCTTAATGTTGAATTTGTGATGAGCTAGCTAATAAACATTGGAGGTAATTACTTGTTAAAGGAAATCATGAAAAAATCAGCATGCATAAATTGAGTATAGGGTTTTTCACATATAGGGTTTGTAAACCCTAGTAATCAACAATGGCTTGCAATCTCTAGGGTTTATGGACAAAATCCTAGGATTTGATTTAGATCAACTTTTTCAGTGAAAGAAAAAGCCCTAGCTCTTGTAGGAATGACACCATGATAATGACGAAGTTGATAAAGTTGTTAATGGATACAAGAGGATTGAAGATCAAGGGGGAGTTGATATCCACTCAAAAGATAAGTATTCCATATCTTTCTTATTTTCTCATTACTATTGTTGTTGATTTTACTATTAGTTATTTTGTTGTCCTTGAATTCTTTGCTTGGTTGTGATTGTTCTTCCTTGGTCTCCTAGTGCGGATTGCAGGTACATAATGAAGTTTGTCAAAGCTTTGATAGTAGGTGGAAGAACAAAGAAAAGATATGATAAGAGAAGAGGGATCTCCCATAAATAGGGATTTGTCTTGAGAGATATTGTCCCAGTAGGGATATGAGTTAAGAGGCAGCTGACATATCAGCAAGGTTGAAAAATGCCTTGATTTATACTAGAAAGAAGTTAGTGGTGACCTCTAAGTCAAAAAATGATTGATGGAAAGAAGTACAAAGCTTAACTTAGTAAGAGGGAGAAAAAATATGAAGGGACATCTTATGAGAAGAGCTCATGTGTCAAAGGGATTTGCATTGATTGAAATATTTTCTCTAAAGGAAGAAGTCAAGGCTTCTCCAACTCTTGTCTTAGCCTCAAAGGGAATTGGTATTTGAATTCAAGATTAAATATCGTCACTAGATAAATGATAATATCAGTGGAAGAGGGAGAAAATCGGGATTCCCATGATAGGATTTGTTAAAGAATACCCAGTTAGGGTAGCTTGAAAGAAGCCAAGATGATAAATCAAGACAAGGAAGCATATTAGTCTATGGTTGAGCCAATTCATATAGCTCAACATATGTTGAAGTACCAACATGGTACAATTGTTCATGGAATAGTCAGTCTTTTGGAAGCTGCAAGGATTCAAAAATTCAAAATTGGGCAAGGAGTGATGAAGACATAATGATTTTGTATATTGCTTATAATTGGGCTTTGATCTCGTGGATTAGCAAGAAATAAACATATGTTGCACTTAGATGCCAAGTCTGTTGCAACGTTAAAGGTGATTTATGAAGCAATATGACTGCATCTTGCATGATTGGTTGATAAGGTGCAGGTGACAGCATGATGACAGGTTAAGGGACCCTGAGATATAATACCAATACATGGTACGAGAAGAGAGTAGTAAGGCCTAAGTACGTCTCCACTAATGAGCAGATGTCTGATATTTTGATGAATTCGTTGTCTAGAGAGAAGTTCATGTACTACAAATAAAGTATGGGGCTTGTGGAGATCACCCCTCTCGTTGAGAGGGAGTGCTAATGAGGACAAAAATATGGATGGCCACTCACCCTATAGGGAGAATGGTCTGAGAGGCCCAGAGTGATTCTCAATAGGGCTGAGTGAGTACCTCTCAGTAAAGAGACCTTTATTACTCCCCATGGAGGGTTGAGTGTGGTCTCTTAGCATCATGACATGATCACTCTCCAAGGAAGGGTTGAGTGAGGTATTTCGGAATCAAGACCCGACCACTCCCCAAGGAAGGGTTGACTGAGATCTTTCAATATCAAGACCCAATCACTCCCCAAGGAAGTGTTGATTGATGTCTTTTACCATCAAGACCAAAGTTCACTCTAGGAGGGTTGAGTTAGTATCATAACATGTTTGCCTAATAAGAGGCCTTTGGATTTGAGGACCAAATTACTCTAAGAGTATGTCCTGAGATGATGATGATATGCCATGGGTAAGGTATTAACCAAGATATGGAAACTAGAAGATGCTAATGGTTAGATAATGATGCCAGTAATGATTATGTTGATGATGTTAGATGATTTTACCTTTTCAAAGAGAAATTCTTTCAACATCAGAAGATCTAGATTGTCATTATGAATACCTCCCTAGTTAAGAGGGACTATTGATTTTTGTAACTATGGTCAATCTTCATAATGTATGTTTGAGTCATTTATGTATTTATAAGCATGTTCTTCATGCTAGAACAAAAGGAATAATATTTTTGAGTCATGTCCCTTATATTGGACTTCAAAAAAGAGAGAATTTGAAATTTTGAGATAAAATTTGGGACTCCAAATTAGCCACGTCAGCCTCCTCCTAGTCAAGTCGGCCCCTCAAATTCTTAAGTTGGATTAGTTGAAGGAAACAAATATTCATTATGTTGAAACAATATAAGTAAAGAGTGTCTCTACCTCCTCAAGGGAAATTTTCTTATCTTTTGTGAAGGAGAAATTTGTGTTTCCTTTCTTTTGTGGTTCGATGTGTTTTAGAGGCAAACAAAGATCTATTTTTGAGGCAAGCGAAGGTTTATTTCTAAGGCAAGTGAAGGTCTATTCTCTAAGGCAAGCGAAGGGTTATTCTAAGGCAAGTAAAGGATTATCCTTAGGCTAGTGAAGGTCTATCTAAGGAAGAAAAGTATGAAGCAGATACTTTGTTGTGGCTCCTAGAGACAACCCCCGGGTTGAGGAGAAGGGCCAGTGCCTAGGACTTTTAGTGTCTCTTGAAGATAGATCAGTGCTTCTCAAGATTTAAATGTAAAATTATTTAAATCCGGTCCAATTATCTTACTCAAAAGGAAAATCAGATTTCATACATTAATAATTCTTCGTTCAAAAGAATTAGCGTTCAGCCATGGTGGCCTACACACAGATAATGAATCTTATTTAATTGTTGTAGTATAGGTGAAATAAAAAATGCAAGAGAGAAATATAGTGTAGAGGGCTAGTGAAGAATCATTTACACAAAATTCCAATAGAATTATGAAGAGCCAAAGGGAACGAAAATAGAAACCATGGAGTGCATTTTAAGGCCTTCACTCTCACATATTACAGGTACCATTTGTCATAGCATGACATAGATAAATCTAACATACAACACTAAGTTCCAACAGCTACAATTACGCAATTTCTAAGAGGAACGAAACACATATGAAAATGATAAACAAGGATAAAACAACATACTTCACATATCATTTCTTGGAATCACCAAAAACACCTTCATTAATCTTTAGGAACAAAATACATCCCATAAGCTTCAAAACTTGCAGAAGTATGCAATCTCTAAAATAGAAAATCAAACCCCTACTAATGAGTTCTTCTTCCCTTTTATAAGGAGATTAAAAAAAAAATGGTTACAAAAATATCTTGGAGTGCTCCAGCTGTCTAAACTAATTAGTTGTGCAAGCATGCCAATGGCCTAGTTTTCCTAATTATTACATAACAAACTTGATGCCTTCTTGAAAATAAAATATTACAAAATTGAAAAATGATGGTGATATGTCATGATTTCCAAATCAGGAAAAAATCTTCATTGTTGGCTCGATAGATCTCTCGAAGTGGACCCATTCTCCAATATCCATCTTTGCCATGATTTTTGATTTTTTAGAAGCATATCTAGCTTTGGAGGGGGGCAGGGCTTGATTTGTATCTAGATGCTAAATATAGCCTCTTGCAACAATGACAACATCTGAGTGGAGATGTTGGTAAGTGACTTTAAAATTAACCAATTTGTGTGAGGTTTGACTAAGAAATTTACTCAATTGGTTAACCTTTTTAGTGAATTTGACCCACTGTTCAATCCAATCCTTCATCAAGCTTTCAAAATCTGTGAGGGAATCCTCTATACAATTGGAGACAAAATTGGATTCAAGTAAGGGTTCATTAATGGATTCAACTAGGAATTTGACCTTTCACAAGCATCACTGTTGAGTTTTTTTAACTAAACATATCTTGGATTTCCATCCCTTAAGAATGAATGATGTATGCATTTCATCAATTTTGGGAAAGTCGGAATTCCTCCCTTTAGCACTGTCTTACCATTCTAACATTTTCTTGAGATCCTTCTTAGCTTCATCATAACATGAAATCATTTCTACTAACTCATCATACAAAGTATTTCCAAATTTGCATTATTCCTTAATCAAACTCAATTTCTCACAAAATAGTTGTTGCTTCCTCTGTAGTTGTACATTTAAATCATGGGCCTCATATTTGAAATCCTTCAGTTGAAGGGTCCTGACTTGTAATTGTTTATTTTCTACTAAGATTGTCAGAGTTGTGTATCTTTTTCCTTGATCTCCTATGCATTTTGAATATGAAGAGAATTGAACTGCTTTTGCAATTCTTCCAGTACAATATCCTTTTGATCTAATCAAGCTTGCCACTATGCTCTCAATTGTTCTTCCTTATTGATGAATGCTTGTTCCATCATGCCAATCATTTCATCCTTCTCCCTTAGTAATTCTTGTACTTCAATTGCTTTGTCCATGATGGCAGAAGCATATGCACTTGTGAATTGTGTTAACTTTTCAAGTTCATCAACGGGGGTAGCTGAAGTACCTTTCTAGAGAACTTCAAGAGGAGCAGCTTGTTCAGGCACAAGGCTTGGGAATCATCTATATTCCTTTTCTTCCTTCCTCATTTTACCATTGCTTTATGCACAGGGTTGTAAAAAACATCCACTAGAGGGATCTCTTCAATGTTGAGAAAGACCTTTGAAGTAGGATTGACTAGAATAACCTCTACTTCAGGTCAGGTAACCAATGGTGTTTTCTCAAATGTAGATTCCTCTAGCATGCTGTATTGTTGAGAAGAGGGGCTACTTAATGGAGTCTATAGTTGAAAAATATTTCTCCCTCTAGGATATTTTTCCCTTATTCACCATGCTTGGACTGATTCAAGGCTTGATGAAAATGGTCCCAGACCTATTTCGTGCTTGGGTTTACTGCATGCATCTCTCCTCTAGGGTTTGAAGAACTAGTTGTTGTTGTTTGCTATTGTTGAGGAGGAACCACTAGTTGGGAGGAATTATCCTATTGAGTGGATGTTGTGGTGTCCTTTAGTTGGGAGGAATTATCTAATGGCAGAGGGGCTAGTCTTGCAATTCTTAAAGCGAGTTATTGTTCTTGCTCCTAAACTGATAAGTCCTCATCCACCCTTTTCAGAACTGAATTGTAAGAAGATGCTTTAGTGAATAAGTTATCAAACTTAATTTCTTCATGGAGGAATATTCTAATACCATATGCTAGGGCCACTTGTTTCGCTACTCCATTAGGGTCATAAGGCCTAGTTAGAATGGTGGCTAAATTTAATACCTCAATGGGTTTCAGCTCCTTTTGAGAATGCCCATAATCGGTCAAAGAGAATATTCCAAAAGTTAGATGGACTTGAGGCCAAACCCTTTTTTTGGATTCTTTTAAGGCTTTGGTAATCCCACGACCAACTGTTTGGTATGCTACTTCCTTGCATAACAACTTATCTAGAACATAAAGTAGCAAGACATGTATGTGTGCATAGTTGTCCAAGACATATATCTACATGAATCTTCACCAAGCCAATTCCCAATTTTACTAAGGTTTTCCTTAGCTTCCTGAGACATCTTGGGGGTTTGGTTTCAAATATAACTTCATAATTAGGATCATGATCTTGTGACAAATTTAATAAAAATGAAAAAAAATAATTTGTAACAATGTAAACTTTGAAATGGGAACTCTCGCCAAAAAACCCTCAAAAAACACCAAAAACAATGCTAAAATATATATATATGTGTGTGTGTGTGTGTGTGTTGATGCTGGAATAACACTTTTTTTTCTAGGGTAAATTTTGAACATGTTTTAAAAATGGCGGTGAAAATCAATTTTTTGTGCAAAAATTGTCCAAAAAACACCCTCAAAACAAAAAGTGTTGATGTTTGAATAACACGTTTTTTTTCAAGGGTGATATTTCAACATTTCGAAATAATGACGTAAAATATTTTATCATGACCCTGAAAAAACATTAAAATTTCAAAATTAAAATGAAAAATTAAATTAAATTAAAATATTAAAACAATGAAAAAACTAAAAACTAAAAAAATAACAAAACATAAAATTAAAGTATATAGTAAAAACAAAACATAAATAAAAACAAAAACAAAAATCAATCTAAAAAAAAAAAAAAAAAAAAAATTATAAACAAATAAATAGTAAAAAAACATACTTATCTTGAAAACCATTAAAAAAAATTAAATTAAATTAAATAGGTAAAAATAGAAAAATTTAAAAACATTAACAAAAAATTTAAAAAAAAAAATAGAAAAATCAAAAAACTACTAAAATTAAGATTAAAATGTGATTACTTATATATATATATATATATATATATATATTATATGAAACGAAAAAATAAAATAAAAAATTTTAAGCTTTTGTGGTAGTTTTTTGTAGTGGCATGATCCGGATAAAAATTGAGAGGAGAACTGCAGACCTACAATTTCTTAAACTTATAAAATTAGGGATCTAGGTTTATTTATACTCAGGTCGAAAGTCTCTTCTCTCAAAGAACTTTCATTCATATTCTTTAAAAATTTAGTCCTGATCATGGACCCCCTTTGGGGTTTGAAACGTCGACAGAATGAACACAATATTGTGGATTATTCGGATCATGCCACTGCAAAAAACTACCACAGAAGCTTAAAATCTAACATAACTACCCTGTACGGAGGGGATACATGGAAGGAGATCTATCTTCTTGAAATCTTAAGGATAAAAATTGAGAGGAGAACTGCAGACCTGCAATTTCTGAAACTTATAAAATTAGGGATCTAAGTTTATTTATACTCAGGTCGAAAGTCTCTTCTCTCAAAGAACTTTCATTCATATTCTTTAAAAATTTAGTCCTGATAATGGACCCCCTTTGGGGTTTGAAACGTCGACAGAATGAACACAATACTGTGGATTATCCGGATCATGCCACTGCAAAAAACTACCACAGAAGCTTAAAATCTAACATAACTTCCTTGTACGGAGGGGATATGTGGAAGGAGATTTGTCTTCTCGAAATCTTAAGGATAAAAATTGAGAGGAGAACTGCAGACCTGCAATTTCTGAGACTTGTAAAATTAGTGATCTAGGTTTATTTATACTTAGGTCGAAAGTCTCTTCTCTCAAAGAACTTTCATTCATATTCTTTAAAAAGTTAGTCCTGATGATGGACCTCCTTTGGGATTTGAAAAGTCAACAGAATGAACACAATATTTTGGATTATCCAGATCATGCCACTGCAAAAAATAAAAAAATGTTAAAAAAAAATTATCTCATAAACCATAAAAGAATTTGGAATAAAACA
>APFE031319436.1:112775-137543 GCA_000404065.3 Pinus taeda | reverse complement strand
AAGTAATCATAATTTAAAAAAAAATGGACATAATAAATTTTAAAGTGTGAAAAATAAGTCCTCTAAAAAAAGGTATGATGTATCAACACGTTGAATCAACATGTTTCAAAATCAGCATGAAAATCACTAACATTTAAAAACAAATATTTATATTTGATACATAAGAAAATTCAAATTGTCAAAAATATGCTCCAAAAAAAAATTGTATTCTACGTCACCACTTTTCAAAATCGGGACATGTTTTTACTATCCCTACGAAACGGCTAATCGTATCAGTTATTTAAAGTGCCAAAAACTATGTTCTAAAAGAATATGTGTTTTGCATCGCCCCTTTTCAAAATCGGGTCAATTTTTTGCTATCTCTACGAAATGGGTAACAGTATTAGTTCTCGTTTCAAAGTTTACATTGTTTTGTCTTCCAGAGTACATTGTGATAAATATGAATTGGTGAGGGATCATAGATAGTCGCATTCCATCCCATGGCTAGAAAATCAAGCGAATAATAGAGAGAGTCCATGATGTAGGATGACGTATAAAATGGAGGGATTGTATTCTCTAAAACACTGCGAGAAGAATGAAAATCCAAATTGTGTTTAGCCAAATTATTAGATAGTATGGTGGTCTAATAAAAATGTACCCCTCAGAAGCCCCTTCAATTAAAGGAACCCAACTGTTAGGGAATTCGAAGACATTTGGATATGCATGTAATCTGCAAAGCATGGCAGCGCTAAAAGGAGAAGCGAGTGAATCAATAGAGTACTTACAATCTCCTTCCTTTTTGTGTTTGTTTGGGAAACTCCTCCATTCTTTAATAGAATCAGCTAGATGCCTGTGCTTTTTAAAGAAGTCCTCCACATTATTTTTGTTGTATATGCATTGGCGCTCTAGAAAGTGATATTCTTCCTACAAGACCTATGTTGTGAATAAACCAATTATGGTGCCTTTCTGAGTGTGGAACTTCTTTTTCGTGATATCTATCATTTCAATAATCCATCTAACTATATTTGTATAGGGAAAAATTTGAGGCCTCGCTCCAATTCTATGCAAGAAAGAGTTCGTTGCATCTTGTGGAGTTGCCTCCAAAGTGGGGGTTTCATCGTCAACTACTATTATTTTGACTGTCACCCTAGGGCCGTCATGTTCAAAATATTTGTAAATTCTTCCCACAAGTAATGTCTTGAATCCTTGGTAAAAAAAAAATTATCTATAAATAATCCTTCTCCTGGTAATTTTTCATCAATGGTTTCCCTGAACGGGTCGACTCGTTGTTGTACAAGCTCCTTCTTTTTCCCCTTGGCTTTCTTCGTTTCTTCTTGACGAGAGTAGTTGAAGATTTCCCTAGTAAGAGGAGGGAATGGAACATTGTTAGTGCATGGAGCTCCTTATGTTGGTTGATACTTGAGCAGAGGTAGCTGCGAACATGTGGAGAGGCAAGACATAGAACAGTTTGAAGTAATGAAGTTTAAGTTGCAACATTCGGTATGTGGTGGTGTTTAGGCAGGAAAAGAAAAGGTGGCGGGAGGGTACACATGGTGGAGATGGATTGGGAAAAGAGAAAGGGGGAAGGGTAGTGTTTTGAATGGCTTCACACTTGCTTGTCGCGCTTACCTGATAGTGGTCCATGTTGCTGATGTGGTCGACACATTAGCCTGATAGGTGGTGGACCCATTTTACCTCCTCCAGCAGGGTTCCTGAGCGAACATGGAGGCAAGGTTCGATTCCCCAAAATTCATCACATATGTATATTTGTGTGATTCACTTTATTGACTCTAACTTTCTGGGGGAAAACGTCATCTTAATAGTCGTGCTTGTTAACCCATCAGAGCTCTTTCGGGGGTGAGGTCACTTCGAGATGGATGGTGATTTGTTGCATTGGTGGCCGATGTTTAGCCATTTACATTTGGAAAATGGCGGAAGGCCCACTGCCACTTGGCGGCTCATGTGTGTCTCATACCCTTTTAAGACTTCCGCTCTGTTGAATTGGAAGTCTACAACCCGAATGCCCTAGTGCCTTGGTCCCCGAACGTCTGACTCCTTCAAAAACTCCAAAACTTCTTTCCACATGTCCATTTGCTTGGGAAATTGTTGATGTCAATTATGACCAATCATTCATTTCCACCTATCCAATAGAAGGAGAGAGAAAGAGTCCCCTGATAATTTATTTTGTGAACAATTTCCTTGTAAACGGTTCAATCGCAATGCTCTCAATAATTCATTTCACAAAAGGTTATGGGGTCCCGGGATTCAGGCCTTTGATTTATGTTATATGGTTTCATCATTAAATAGCCTCGGCTACCCTAGCCCTATGGTCCCCAGAGCTTCTTGAAATTGATTTTCTAATGAGTTACGGGATTCCGAGGTCACGCGGTTTCCAAGATTTTGACCTTCATAGGTCCAACTTTAACTGCCTCTATATTTTGATCTATGGGGACATTTGCAGACTTCTTTATATGATTGGAAAGCTCTTCCACAAAACTTTCTAGTTGGGTGGGTCTGATGTAATCTTTGAGTTCACATGTTGCCCTGAAAATGGCTTCTATCTTTGCTACCCTTTTCACCTTGACCCTTTTGCTATATGAAGGATAATAGGAAGGAAAAGGAGGGTACAACATCGGCTCCAACTAGGGACAACATATTGCTGGAAAGGCATTGAGAACCTGCAAACTAGTAGCCTTGTTGGACATTGAGTCAAAAATACATACAAAACTAAAAATGAAATAAACACTTTGGTACTTACAATGACTCACTAGGATTTACAATGGAAGTGGATACATGATTTTAGTGTTGGAAATAGTGCTTGAGGTACTTCCCATTTACAAGTAGCTCAAGCACTTCACCATCCTTATTTTCCAACAAGAACATGTTGTTACCTTTGACTTCAACCATCTTGAAGGGCCCAAACCACAAAGGATCAAATTTTCCATGTTTTCCTTTGTCTTCTTTCCTGACATCACATCTGAGCACAAGGTAACCTGGCTGGAAAATTCTATCTTTGGCCTTTTTGTCAAAAAGATCCTTCATCTTGTCTTGGTACTTGATCATATGTGACTTGTTCCCCACTTTCATTTAGCTCTGTTGGAAAATAAAAAAGGTAGAAAGATTTTCTCTTATTGATAATTAATTGTGATTTCTTTAAGTTATTATTATCTTTTTTATGTTCTTCTTTTATCTTAGTTCATCAAGAAATTACCAAAACCGAAACATAAAGATCAAGGACACCAGATATAGGTGCACTTCACAGATTTGATGCAACTTTACAGCTTCGATGTAGCTTCATAGCTTAGATGCAGTTTCCCAACTTCGACGCAGCTTCATAATTTCGTTGCACATGAGAGAGAAAAGAGATCCAAAAACATTGATTCTGGCTTCCTTCTGAACTTCACACTTTTTCTGCTCCTAGCTATTGCAATTAAAACTTGTGTGTGATGTGCTTCCAAATTTGTCGAGTTGCTCCAATATATAGTGAGTTTGTGAAACCTGTGCTTTAATAAGTCAATTTATTTAATACTACAATTTATTTTTCTTTATTTTGATAATATATTTCATTATGACTCGTACAATTATGAAGACCGACACTAGTTAAATTCTTCAACAAGTGCCACCAGCTGATTTATCCTCCTAGTTAAGGGTTTAGGTTCCTCCTTTGCATCCTGAATTAATTAGCCTTTGGGATAACCATCTCACTAGGGAACAATGTTGAAGTACCATATACTAATTCAAATGGTGATTTTCAAGTGGATCTTTTCATTATGACTATGTTTTCCCAAAGAGAAAATTTAGGCAGGAAGCCCTACTTTTTCTTATTCTCTGCAATAGTTTTCTTTAAAATCCTCACCAAAGTATTTTGCGATGAATCTGCTAGCCCATTTCGCTATGGATAATAGGTGGTAGAGTAACCAAGTATGACATTATACTTCTACCAAAAATAAATAAGTTTTGCAGACTTAAGCAGTAGTGCATTATCAGTCATCTTCTTCGGACAACCAAATCTAGCAAAAATATTTTCATCAAGAAATTTTAAAACCACTAAATCAGTTGCAGTCCAGGTAGGAATGGATTTCGCCATCTTTGTAAAATATTCAGTATCAAAATCCATTTATGTTGTCCACTGGAAGGTGGGTGGATTTCTCCTATGAAATCTAAACCCCATTGTCTAAAAGGATTATCCACAAAAACTGGAATCAATGGAAATGGTGCTAACTTCTTATTTTCAGTGAAAATATGACATTCCTTGCAACCTTTCACTAGCTTATATACATCAATAAAAAAGTTAGGCCAGTAAAAACCAACCTCCAGGATCTTATGTGTTGTAACCTTCCAACTATAATGGTCCCCATAAGCACAACCATGGTATTCATATATAACCTCAAGAATTTCATCGTCTGTTAGGCACAATAGAAATACATCAACGAGATCCTTCTAATACAGTTGACCATTTGTGATAACATATTTCTGGGCTTTCATTCTCAGAGTCTTATATTTAGTTCTATCAAATTTGTTGGACAATTAATAAATAGTAGATAATGGACAATACTTTTGTACCAATCTGAACAAAGATATGTATAAGCAATTTTACTATCTTGTTCACTAGATTGGCCCTCCTTTCCTACTACATTTGGTCTAGAAGTCTCAGCCAACAAATTTTTCACATTGCTTAACAGTTTGCTTTTGATAAGATCTTGGGTAAACCCTGCCCCTTTATTAATTTAATTGGGTTGATGTCCATGTCATACTCCTGAATTTTGGCTATCCACTTGCCACTTTTTCCCCTACCATCTTCTTGAGTGAGGATGTCCTTTGCAATTGTTGTAGGAACATAGGAAATTATCTTAGATTGAAAAATATAAGTCTTGAAAGTATTCATGGCCTTAACTAGGGCATAGGCCTATTTTTCCATGATTTCATATTTTAATTATGCATCCCTCAGTACTTGGCTAAAAAATGCCACTAGTTGTTCTTTCTCCTTTTCATTCTTCTGTAATAAGACAATTACAATAGTGTTAGGTGACACAAAAGAAAAGATAAGAAATGACCTTTGATAATTGGGGCTAGTTACGGCTGGAGCCTCTCCAAAGGCCCTTTTAATTCTGTAAAATGATTATCTTTGTCCTGTAGTCCATTTGACCTCTTTGCCCCTTTTCAACATGTTTGTAACCTCCTTCACAACCTCAACGTAATTTGGCACAAAATTCCTCAAGAAATTTATCCTCCCTAAGAAGACATGTATCTCCTTTTTGTTTCTTGGCAAAGGGATAGTATTGATTTCTTCTACCCTTTTGGGGCAATTTTCACTCCCTCTCTTGAGACTATATGCCCCAACAATTTTCCTTCTCTGAGGGAAAATTGAGACTTCCTTGGGTTTAAGACAGACCATACTTCCTGCATTTCTCAAATGTGTGTTGTAAATGTTGCAAGTGTTCCTCATCAAACATTGAGAAGATTGTTATGCCATCCAAGTAAATAACCAAAAACATATCCTTCTCCCCAACAAATGTTATATACATTTCCCTTTGAAAGGTAGCACCGATGTTCATGAGACCAAAATGAATTATGGCATACATGAATGTCCCCCAAAGTGTGGTGAAGGTTGTCCTTTTTTTATCCTCGGGATGCACAACAATTTAGTTGTACCCAGATAACCTATCGATTATGGACAATCCTAATGACACCACCACCTTCTGCAAAATATAATCCATCTTGGGAAGAGGATAATTATCTTTTAGGGAAGCCCTATTCAGATTTCTAAAATCCACACACACCCTACTATCTCCATTCTTCTTCCTGATAGGGACCAAATTATCCACCCAATCTAAATATCTCAAGGTTATAATGATTTTAGCTTGGAGCATTTTTCTGAATTATTTCTCTATCAAAGGGATAAGTAGGGGATTTATTTGCCTAATCTTTTGTTTGTGAGGTTTAATACCAAACTTGAGAGGAATCTTATGTTAAATTATACTGATATCATAAGTCTTCAGGTCATCATAAGACCGATAAAAAATATTAACATACTTTCTAAACAAGTCAAGATATTGTTGTTTGTATCCCTCTGGAATCCCCTTGGCCAACTTAATTAGTTTGGGTTGTTGTTTTGTGTCAATATTACAGTCTTTTATGTCATCTTCAGAGTCCTTCTTGGTTGGTTGGATGGCCACATCATTAATAGCAAATAACCTTTCCAATGGAACTAGCCCCTTTGGAATTACGTTTACGTTCAACTGTAAAATTTTTATGTCTAGCCATAGTTTCCTCCCAAGGCACATACTGTTCAGCTCCTTCAATTTCTTCAATATCTTCACTCTCTTGGTTTATCAAGGAATTGGAAAATTCTCCTATCACCTCCTTAAACCTTTTAATTTGCACTTCATCCCCAAACACCTGCCGTTATTTCACATAATCTGGTACTGATGGTTTGTGCTTAACCTCAACTTCATATTTGGTCAGAGATTTTGTGGTCGCTTGAAGGTGTTGCCTATTGTTTCTAAGGAATCAACCATTTTGGTTTGCTCTCTAGGCATAAATTGAATACTAAATTCCAAAAAGAAATTTTGAATCAGATCCATACTTCATTTCTATAAGACTTCAACCTTGGGTACTTGGTGTGGCATTGATTCCTGTTTTGTCTTATAATCAGTTCGAAATCTCCAAAAATTGTCAGACATTCAATTTTTAGATCCCTTGTAGCTTGTAGACCCAACACCAATGCTTCATATTCAATAATGATTTGCAGTGTTAAATTCCAACTTATATGAGAGAGGAATGAGGTTACCTTCACGGGATATCAACAACACTCCTACTCCATTTCCTTCTTTGGAGTAGGCTCCATCAAAATATAACTTTTGAACATGGCCAACTTTCATATGCTTATTCACTTGTGAGGGGACCCCCACTTGGGTATCCTCCATAAATTCACCATCCACTTCCAACAATAGATAGGAGAAATCTTTTTTCTTTAGGATTGTCTGCCTTAGTGAAAATCTTCACAAACCTGGATTCTCTGTATAACTTACACTCCTCTCCACCAAACACTGGAATGGTGGCATATGTGAGATCTATTTTGATGGATAGTCCAAGATTTATTCCCCATAATTTGGAAAGAATCATTTTGGATCTTACAGGAATGTCTGCAACCATAATATCCATTACCACACTCTTCATAGGTATTTGAGCCAAATTAACCACCAAATCCTTGATCATCCCAGGGAATTTCACTCTTTTGGAATCAAAAGAATAGAATTCCTTATATGGCTTTGTTATTTGTAGGCCTATTTTCTCCATGACAGATAGAGGTATTACATTATGAGAAGCTCACGAATCAAGCATAAAATTATGTAGCAGTAGATCATGAATCATTAATGTAACATAAAATGGAGGCTCGGTCAAAGGGTCCTACTCCTCCACATGTGGGCCAAACATGACTACAAGGCTCTCTTCCTACAATCTTAAACTATCTTGTGTTGTGGTGATATGAGAGACATCCATGAATTCATATATTTTCCTCTTTAAGGCACGTTGTTTTAGCAACTCAACCAAAGGGACAAATACCTTCATTTTTTCTAGTTCTTTTTGCAAACTGAAGGCATAAGCACTCCTATCCAACTTCACTGGCTCAATTGGCACTTTGTTTTCTTGATGGAATGGACTGTTTTGTTTTGGTATTTTCTCTTTATTTACATATTTAAGCTTAGAATGAATGGGTTGGGAGGTTTCTCCTTTGGCTAGTAGATCAGGGATGGCAGGTTTTTCCCCTTATCAATTTGTTTTGGGGTGGTAGGTTAAACAATTTCTTCCTCTTGGTCCTGTGTCTGAGATATTTTCCTATACCTCAAGCCATATCTCCTATGCAATTTTTCTTGTGTGATATCAACAAGCTATTTACAATAATAATATATCTCTTCTTCATCCAAAGGGACATTCTGGACATCCTTATCTCCTCCCTATGGTCCTGTTTATTTTCTTCTTCTGAGAGAGTTGAGTAGTGGTTCTCCTAAGATTAAAGAGCTCTTCAATAACTTCCTCGGGATCATCCTCTATATACAAGGTAGGTTATATTTGATCTTGTTGGTCTTGTCTTTCCCTTTGCAATAGCTACAAAGGAGGTCTCCTATATTGGGGATTGAAGTTTCTTTTAGGGCCTTGTTGGATCTGTTGAGGAGGATTTTCGTCTTTCAACTCTAGCTTCACTAGCTTGTTTGAAAGGTTTCTAATCAACTTATTCATCTAATCTAGCTTATATTCATGAGCACATTGCTTGACCAGAGGAGATGGATTTCTCTTTCCCTCTTCTCCTATCACTATGTTCTCCTTTTCCCTTTAGCTTCCCTGTAGATGAAAATTTCGCTTCTACTTCCAAAGCATCAGTCTAGATCTCATCTAGTGTTAGGGATTTCCTCTCTCTGTGTACAAATCCAAAATCTGACTCAAAGGCTCCAACAAACACCACCTTAGTTGCTTCCTGTGGAGGTTTAATCTCAGCAAGCAAGTCGTTATATAGTTTACTAATTTTTTTGGTAAATTATGTGACATCCTCATTGTGCCTTTTCTTTATTGCATCAGTCAAGAAGTATCCATGGTCTTTCTTCTGCCCCCATTTCTGCATAAAGGTGTTCTCCAGTTCTTTCCAAGTGTTGATTGAGTCTTTGGGAAAAGTCTTGAACCTTTTTCTATCCTCCCCATCTAAACATTGGACAAATAGCCTCAGGACTACATCCAAATGTTCTACATTCAAGTTTTCTGCAAATTCATAGAAGATCTAAAAATGTTTTTGGGTTGTGACATCATCTTCCCCAGTGAATCTAGGCAATAGCTTGAGATAGTCTTGGGGCATTGCATTCATAGGTTATTGCAGATTGCGAGGAGACTATATGTTGAGTAAAAATCCAGGGACATCCATGTTTTGTAAGGGAGGTTGAAAAATATTTGTTGCAAGGCCTAGGTGATGGGTTGGTTGAAAACTGTTAGATAAAATTTAGTGTGAAATAACTGTAGGGGTTTGACATGGACTACTAATCAGATTATATTTGACTTCTTAAACTTCTAGGAAACTGTGAAATGCAAGAGGATTAGAGCTGATAGAGATCTCTTCAGACTTAGGTTTTGAAAAGTAAGAGTCGTGTGGGGGAAAACATTTATTACAACTAGCTAAGAACTAGAAGTTGAGGCTTCGAGGGAAGAACCAAATGGATCAAGAGTTCTTGGGGTTATTTCTCTCTAGATTCTCCTAGAGATAATTATTTCTAGGTCAAAGACTAGAGGATTTTTTTGTTGAGAGGTATCTGAACGAGTATGAGGCCTTCTAAAATATAGGGTTACAATGTAAGAACTCTATTAGGTGAGGGTCTCAACCCACACTTCCTTTGGTCACTAGAAAAAAGGAATGCACGGAAATCATAACTAGGGAAATATATTATAATTCGCTCCCCGACAATGGCGCCAGAAGATCTTGTGGCTCCTAGAGACAACCCTCAGGTTGAGGAGAAGGGTCAATGCCTAGGACAACTTAGTGTCTCTTGAAGATAGATCAATGTTGCTCAAGAGGGAAATCACATTTCAGACATTAATGATAGTTCGTTCCAAAGAATTAATGTTCGGCCATGGTGGTCTACACACATATAATGAAGTTTCTTATTATTGTAGTATAGGTGAAAGAAAGAATGCAAGAGATAAATCTAGTGAAAAGGGCCTGAGTGATAGAATCTTGTACACCAATTCTAGTAGAATTATGAAGAAACAAAGGGAACGAAATTAGAAACCATGGAACACAGACTAAGGCCTTCAATCTCACATATGATAGGTACCATTTGTCATAGCATGACATAGATAAATCTGACACACAAGACTGAGTTCCAACAGCTACAATTACGCAATTTCGAAGAGGACAGAAACACATATGAAAATGATAAACAAGGACAGAAACACATGCTTTGCATACTAGTGCTTGGAATCGCCAAAAACATCTTCATTAATATTCAGGAACAACATACATCTCATAAGCTTCAAAACTTGCAAAACTTGTAGAAAGCTACAACCTCCATAATAGAAAAATCAAACCCTTACTAATGAGTTCTTCTTCCCTTTTATAGGGAGAGTCCCAACAAAAACAGTTACAAAAATATCTTAGAGTGCTCCAATTTTCTAAACTAATCAGTTGTGCAAGCATTCCAATGACCTAGCTTTTATAAATATTACATAACAAACTTGATTCCTTATTGAAAACAAAATATTTACAAAATTACAAATGACAGTGACATGTCATGATTTCCAAATCAGGAAAAAATCTCCATTGTTGGATCGTTTGATCTCTTGAAGTGGAACCATGCTCCACTATCCATCTTTGCCATGATTTTTGAATGTTTACAAGCACCACTAGCTCTGGAGGGGGACGAGACTTGATTTGCATCTGGTTGCTAAAGATAGCCTCTTGCAACAGTGGCAACATCAGAATGGACATGTTGGTAAGTGACTTTTAAACTAACCAATTGGTGTGAGGTTTGACCAAGAAATTCTAGTTGGATTGAAGATCAACTTTACTCAATTGGTTAACCTTTTTAGTGATTTGGCCCCATTTTCAAGCTAATCCTTGAGCAAGCTTTCAACATTTGGCAGGGAATCCTCTATATAGTTGGAGACAAGATTTGATTCAAGGGTTCATTAATGGATTCAACTAGGGAATTTGACATTTCAAGAGAATAACTATTGAGTTTTTTAGTTGAATGTATCTTGGATTTCCATCCCTTAAAAATGACTAATGTATGCATTTCATCAATTTTAGGAAAGTTGGAATTCCTCCCTTCATCATTGTCTTTCCATTCTAACATTTCCTTGAGATCCTTCTTGGCTTCATCATAACATGAGATCATTTCTACTAACTCATCAGTCAAAGTATTTCTCAATCTACATTGTTCCTGAATCAAACTCAATTTCTCACAAAATAGTTGTGGTTGCTTTTGTAGTTGTACATTTATATCATGGACCTCCTGTTTGAAATCCTTCAATGGAAGGGTCCTAACTTGTAATTGTTTTATTTTCTATTGAGATTCTCAGAGTTGTTTATCTTTTGCTTTGATCTCCTCTGCATGTTGAATCTAAAGGGAATTGAACTGCTTTTGCAGTTCTACCAATTGAATATCTTTTGATCTAATTGAACTTGCCACTTTGCTCTCAATTGTACTTCCTTATTGATGAATGCTTGTTCCATAGCGACAATCTTCTTATCCTTCTCCCTTATTAATTATTGTACTTCAATTTCTTTGTCCATGGTGGCAAAAGCATATGCGCCTGTGAATTGTGTTAACTTTCCAAGTTCATCAACATGGGTAGTTGAAGTACCTTTCCAAAGAACTTCAAGAGGAGCAACTTATGAAATTTTCCCTGGGACTAAGTCCCGGGAATCATGTATATTCCTTTTCTTCCTTCCTCCTTTTACCATTGATTTGTGCATAGGACTATAAAAAATATCCATTAGAGGGATCTCTTCAATGTTGAGAAAGACCTCTGAAGTAGGACTGACTGGAATAACCTCTACTTCAGGCTAAGTAACCAATGGTGTCTTCTCAATTGTAGATTTCTCTAGCATGGTGTATTGTTTAGAAGAGGGGATACTTAATGGAATCTGTTGTTGAAAAATAGTTTCTCCCTCTAGGATCTCTTTCCCTTGTTCACATAGCTTGAACTGTGTCAAGGCCTAATCAAATTGGTCCGAGACATGTTCCATGCATGGGTCTAGTGCATGCAACTCTCCTCCAGGGTTTGAAGAACTAGTTGTTGTTGTTTTTTGTTTTTGAGGAGGAACCACTAGTTGGGAGTAACTGTCCTACTGAGTGGATGTTGTGGTGTCGTTTAAAGATATTTTTTCTTGTATAGAAGGCTGTAACAAATCTAATGTCAAGGGGGCTAGTCTTGCATTTTTAGAAGTGAGGAATTTTTCTGACTCCAGAACTGATAATTCCTTGTCCACCCTTTTCAAAATTGAATTATAAGAGGATGCTTTGATGAATAAGTCTACAAACTTATTTTGTTCATGGAGGAATCTTTTAATACCATATGTTCAAATCTCCTATTTCACTACTCCATCCGAGACATAAGGCCTAGTTGGAAAGGTGGCTAAGTTTAATACCTCAACAGGTTTCAAGTCCTTTTCAGCATTGCCATAATTATCCAAAGATAAGATTCCAAAAGGTAGAGGGAATTGAGGCCAATCCTTTTGTTGGATTCTTTCAAGGCTTTGGTAATCCCATGGCTAGTTGTTTGGTATGCTACTTCCATGCATAGTAGCTTGTATGGAACATAAAGTGGAAAGACATGTGGGTGTGCATAGCTACCAAGACTCTAATATATGTAAATGACTCTTCACCAAACCAATTCCTAATTTTCCTAAGGTTTTACATAGCTTCTTGAGACATCCTAGGGGGTTTGGTTTCAAATATAACTTCATAAATTGGGCTCATGACCTTGTGACAAATCTGATAAAAATGACCAAAATAATTGTTCTCCCAGAGTACATTGTGATAAATATTAATTAGAGAGGGATCAAAGATGGTCCACTTCCATCCCATGGCTGGGAAATCAAGAGAATAATAGAGAGAGACCATGATATAGGCTAACATATAAAATTGAGGGATTTTATTCTCTGAAACACTGCGAGAAGAACAGAAAGCCAAAATGTGTTTGGCCAAATTTTTGGATAGTATGGTGGCCCAATCAAGAATGTACCCTCAGAAGCCCCATCAATTAAAGGAACCCAACTGTCAGGGAATTCAAAGATTTAGATATGCATGTAATCTGCAAAGCATGGCAAAAACTTGACTAAAAGGAAAAGCGAGTGAATTTATAGAGTACTTACCATCTCCTTTTAGTGTTTGTTTGGGTCACTCCTCCACTGTTTAATAGAAT
This sequence comes from Pinus taeda, assembly GCA_000404065.3. Taxonomy (NCBI): domain Eukaryota; kingdom Viridiplantae; phylum Streptophyta; class Pinopsida; order Pinales; family Pinaceae; genus Pinus; species Pinus taeda. The sequence goes on along the minus strand of APFE031319436.1, from coordinate 124,652 downwards.
CATTTGGATATTCGTGCTTTTAAATAATTCTTCAACATACTTTTGTTGTATATGCTTTGGGAGTCTAGCAAGTGATACATCTCCTGAAAGGCCTTTGCTATGAATAAACCAATTGTGGTGCATTTCTAAGTGTGTAACTTCCTTTCCGTAATATCTATTGTTTCAATAACCCATCTAACGATATCTATATAATGCAAAACCCAAGGCCTCACTCCAATTCTATGCAAGAAAGAGTTTGTTGTGTCTTGTGGTGTTGCCTTTGAAGTGGAGTTTTCATCGTCAACTACAATTGTTTTGACTGTCAACCTCAGGCCTTCATCTTCAAAATATTTGTATATCACTTCGCACGAGGAATTTCCTAAATCCATGGTACAAACTGTATGTGTAAATAATCCTGCTTCTTTTTCATTAATGGTTTCCCTGAATGGGCTAGATGATTGTTGTATAGGCTCCTTCTTTTCCCCTTGGATTTCTTCATTTCTTTTTTACTAGAGTAGTCGAAGCCTTCTTTGTTAAGTGGAGGTGATGCGATGTTGTAGGTGCACAAAATTCCTTATATTGGTTGACAGTCAGGCGGAGGTTGTTGTGAATAGGTAGAGTGACAACACATAGAATAGTTTGAAGTAAGAAAGTCTAAATTGCAAAGGTCAGTACACACAGTTTTTAGGCAAGAAAAGAAAAAGGTGATGTGGAGGGGACATGTGGAAAATCAGGATTGGGCGAAGAACAAGGGGGCAGGGTGGTGTATTGAATGGCTTGTCGCTCGTCTACCACACTCATCTGATTATGGTCTCGGTTATTGAAGTGGTCGCCGCATTGGCCAAATAGGTGGTGGGTCTATTCTACCTCCTCCGGCAAGGTGCCTACACAAAGTTGGAGGTAAGGTTCGACCCCATGGAATTCATCACAACCATCGATTTACGAGATTCAGTTTATTGACTTTGACTTTCTGGGGGAAAATGTTGGCTTAACAATTGTGCTTGTTAATCTGTCGAAGATTTTTCCAAGGTGAGGCTGCTTTGAGATGGATGATGATCTGCCGCATTGGTGGATGTTTAGTTATTTACATTTGGAAAGTGGGGGAAGGCCCACTGCCACTTGGCATCTCCTATGCACGTCATACACTTTTAAGACTTCCACTTTGCTAAACTAAAACCCGAATGCCCTATTCCCCGGAAGCCTGTCTCCTTTTGAAATGTAAATGGAACTTGTTATGGGATTCCAACCCTTTAGGGTATGTTATCAGGATGACAACATCCTGATGTCCACCAAGCCACGTGTCGACCCGTGATTGATCCACTTGTCATCCATATATGGTCTCTTTGGGTAGCCAAAAAATCTAAAATTTCTTGCCACATGTCCATCTCCCGATGGCTCATTTCTAATGTCAGTTATGACCAATGATTTGTTGCCTCACCTATCCAGTCGAAGGAGAGACAAAGGTTCCGTTGATCCTTTATTTTGCGTACAATTTATTTGTAAATGGTTCAGTCCCAATGCTCTCAATAATTCATTTCACAAAAGGTTACGAGGTCTCAGGATTTTGAGATTCAGGCCTCTGATTTCTATTACGGAATTTCATCAATAGACGGCCCCAGCTCCGATAGTTAATGAATCCCTGGTTGCCTGGTCCCCGGAACTTTTTGAAATTTATTTTCTGATGAGTTACGGGATTCCCAGGGGTCATGGGGTTTTCGGGATTTTTACCTCCATAGGTCCAACATTGGTTGCCTCTATCTTTTGATCTAGGGGACCATTTGCAGACTTCTTTATACCATCAGAAAGCTCTCTGAAGCACTTTCTCATTGGGTGGGTTTGATGTAGTCTTTGAGTTCATTCGTTGCCCTGAAAATGGCTTCAAACTTTGTTATCCTTTGCACCTTGACCCTTTTTCTATATCAAGGATAATAGGAAGGAAAAGGAGGGTACAATAGACTCCATGAGAGGTTCGAAGTTCCGAGATGAAAAGATCAGAAGGGGATTGATTTTGAGAAACCTAATCCATTAGGTGGGTAGTTGACTTGACTAGAAAGAATGACTAGCTTTGACCTAGTTATTACCTGAGATGTATCTATGTTGAATTGAAGATTTTTCTATTGAAAACGTTGTCATCTTTTTCCCCATGTGGATTTTCCCAGGGTAAATTCTTGAGTTTTTTTATGTGGTTATCTCTTTTTGATCCTACTGTTTTAAGAATTATATTTTTGATGTCTTTTGTGTAATCATTGAATGATGGAATAATGAATAAGAATGTGAAAAGATCAAAATTCATCATAAATAATTATCAGTATAGAAGACTCTTATAAAATCAACAATTCACACACTTAAAATTTTAGTAAACCTATAAGGATATAAGGTGAGAATACCCCCCAAAAAAATATTTCTTTTCCTTTAAAAAACCATATGTTATTTTATTATTTTCTTCAAAAGGCCCATTTTAAACGTCAAAAATAACCAACCTATGAGAAAGAGATGATGTCCACCATTCATGAAATGGAAACTTGGCACCCATATCTTGTTGGGAGATGTTTCCAAATTGACATTTACCATTGTAGTTCAAAGTATTTCCTAAAACAAAGGATGCATTATTGTTGAAATATATTATAACAACAAACACCTTTCTTCAATGAGGGTTCAAGGGTATAAAACAACAGAGGTTTGAGGAGGAAGAGCTATATAAGAATGTGTATAGTTATAATTAAATCTGTTAAGTTAAGTTTCAATTTCATTGCAAATGGTTCTAGGAAAGTATAGAAGGCTAAAATAGAGTAAAAGTTGCAATCACTAGCTACATGTGATATTAGATGTTGAAAAGTGTAACTAGGTTCAGTCTTCATAATGACATGTAATTGTAAAGAGATGTAAAGAAGAAAAAAAGAATTATTCTAATGCTTGCATCATGGGTTTCGTGAGAAAGAGATTTTATTTTAGTAAAGGCTCCCATTGAGAGCCCTTAGGAATTTTTTCATATAGTCATAAAAGTCTAAAGATTCATTGTCATGTATTGAAGGCATGTTACACTTTGTAAAGAGTCATAATACTCCAAAGATCATGTCGCCCTAAATAGTCATAACCAATGAATATATATACTAGTACTTGTTCTCATTTGGAGATAAGCAATTCGGTGAAGCAAGTCTACAAAGAAGTGTGATAAACATAATAGAAGAAGCCTCTACATCATCGAAGAAAGAAGAAAAGAGAGTGAATATTGTTGTGTAATGTTTTGGGCTAGTTCACCCTCCCACATGCGAAGGTTGCAGATCTGAAGGTGTCAAGAGGAGGTCGAAGGATTGCAGTCACATTGAAGTGCTCTTGTTTGGGTGGAAATCTTCGTTATAGGAAGCCGAGCAAGAGAAGAAAGAATCTCCTTCAAGGAAGAGTCTATTCAAGTGACAAATCTGATCTAGGGTTTCTGTTGTCAAGAAAACAAGTTTCAGAATGACAAGGAGAGGTCGAAATTATAAAGGAAGCTGAGAAAGAGAAGAGGAAGAGCAGGGTTCAAGAGGAGTCTAGTGACTTGGTCTTGGGAGGACTCTAGTGTCAAGGGTCTTTTTCATGGTCTTGTTATTCATCAATTGAAGGTTCTATAAGAAGATTTTTGTTTGGGTTTTCCTCTTAAAGAGTGAGAATTTTTGGCCCTGGCTGACAAGCCTATATACTATGTCTCTTGTCTCTTTATTGTTAATGATTTGGTAATTGTCTTGATTAAAAAAAAACAATAATAATTCAAGAAGAGAATATCATAATCAATGAGTAAAAAGAATATCACAAGCAATTACCATAAGTACAGAAATCAACTATCTATTGATGCACTAGATTTCTCAACATTAGGACTCTGAAGCTAAAGGTTAGCAGTGATTCCCCTTTGGCTTTCCACATAGGAAGATGGATCGATGTAAATGAAAAGATTAAAGGACACATTGAGGAAAGTGAGGAGCTCTTGACTAAGTTCTAAAAAGTGCAATTAAATAATAAAAAAACACAAGTTGGCCAAATCTTTCTACAAACTTTAAGGCTCCCTTAGAAACCAACCAAATCCAAACCAACAAGTTTACCAATTGATCATAACAAGGATGGCAATGGATTCCAGGTAAGTTAGATGGTAACTTGAATGTTCAGGAAGGATTTTGGTTGTTCATGTTGAAAAATGTAACTAGTGTCGGTATTCATAATCATATTTGAGTCGTGATGTAATGTATTTGTCAAAAGAAAGAAAAAAGAAATTTTATTGTAAAAGAAATTGATTATTAAAGCATGGGTTTCATGCTTGGGTCAATGGTTAATAGGTCAAAACCTCCATTATAAGCTTCTAGGGTTTGTGTCGAGAGTCCTTGTCCTTGTCATTATGTAACAAACCCTTCTAGAGCTTTATCAACCAAGAAAGTAATTTGTTTTTATGTAAATTAGGTCTTCTAGGCCTCATACACCAAATTGGGTTCATCAAGGGAATTCGACCTGAAAAATTCACTATATATTGGAGCTATTTGAACTCATTTGAAGCACCAACCAAGAAGTTCGATTTGCAGTAGATGGAAGCAGTAAAAGAGTGTGAAATTCAAGGAAGAAGGAGGAAAGCCTAGTGAAGGAGAAGGAAGTCTTTGTCAAGCAAAAGAAGTCGAATTTTCTCTCTCTTTGTCTCACACATGCGAAGAAGTTGAAGCCGTAGGAGGGCAGAAGTTGCACACTTGAACTTGGGCCAAAATTCTGAACTAGTAGGGCCAAAATTTTGTGTTTGATGCAGCGTTGTTGCAGTTGATCATTGAAGTTTGGAAGGATAGTTTAAGGGATGACTTGGTGGAGGAGAAAGGTCATTTGGTTAGGTTTAAGGTCTTGGTCTATCTCAAGTTTGATTTTTCTATTGGAAGAGTTTGACTGGTGTTAATTTTAGTTAACAATGGTATGTTCTATGCTTAGAACAATTACTTCAATGTCCTTTAGCAGCGCAAGGACAATTTCCAATTTAGTTTTCCAATAGCAATCACATTAACCATAAATCACATTGACAGTGATTGGAGATAGAACATGGATAATAAAATGCAGAAGACAAGCCAAGACAAGAGAACACCAAATTTGGCAGATGCGAGGGAAAAATCCCAAGATGCAGAAAACCCTGATCAATTCTTCTTATTATTATATCAAATGTTCAGCAGAGAGAGAGAGCATAAAAGTCAAAATTGTCTTGCCAAATCATATTCAAAACAACCATGTAAAATCTGTAGTCAACAATAGTCAAATTATGCCCTAACTAGAAATTCAAAGTTGGTCAGTGTAGTAGAATAACATCCTCTTTGAAGCTCGTTCCAAGGAAGACAAAATTATCCTTCAAAAGTGGTCAAATTTACCCCAAAATAGTCCTAAAAAAACGGTCAAATCTAGTCAAATTCTGCACTTCAAGTATGCAGTCAGCCTTGGTCATAGTGCTAAAAATACCTTTTTTTTGTTCCAATAGATGCAGCTCTCCAAAACTGAAATTTTGACCCAAAAATCACATTCAAACTTGGTCAAATACCCCTTGGTCAACGCTAGTCAAACCCTACAACAGTCCTGCAATTTGGCCCTATAATTCGTCCTCTTTTCTAGCCACACGTGTGAGAAGAATAGATGCCTAATGAGTAAGACGAAGCAATCAAAGAAGGAGAGAGAATATTGTTTGTGATGAGATCATGCCAAATGAGGTTTGAGGTCTCTTATATTTTACAAGTTGTTGAGGGTGAAGTGACGTGTCTCTTGGGCTTCATGAACCTACATGATGATGTGGCCAACCTTGACAATTTGCACATGTGAGGGCACAAATTCAAAAACACATTTTTGCTTATCCAAATTTGATGATCTTTAGGTCAATTTTGGTCCTCTTAAAAAGAGGGATTCAATGTAATCATCATCTGCATCAAATGAGTTGTCCATAGTGGAATTTGGCCCTAGCTGCCAATTTTAACAACTGGGTTTTCCCCTATAGAGGGGTTTTAGCCCTGGTTGAGTACCTATATCTTGTGTCATTGATCTTCATGTTTTTATTTGATGATTTCTTGATGAAAAAAAATATAAAATAAGAACATAAATAAAGTTAATAAGACTACAAGAACATCACAAGTAATTATCAACATAAGAGAATATTTTTGTCTTTCTGATTTTCTAACAATTCAACCAACCTTTCAATCATTTAATTGGACTGCCAAGTTGATCATTATATGAAATGGCATGATGCAATCACTTAAAGAGCAATTTAGTAACGATGAAAATTGTTTCATATCCAAATTAATGTTGAGAAATCATAATGCATGTATATTAGGGTAGATTTCTCTTTCTTGATAATTACTTGTGAATGTTTGTTGGCTTCTTATTAAATTTTATGTTCTTCATCAATAAATTACCAAAATACAAAACATGAAGATCACAATAAACAAAGAACATGAGAAATTAGGCTCCAAGTCAAGGAAAAACCCCACATGGGGGAAAACCCAAGAAAATCATCTTCTTATAGAATCAGATCAAAGTCAGAAATCCAAAACCCAAGAACAAGACCAAGATAGCCCCAAATAATGGAAGTCAACCCTCCTCCAAGTCTCTTCCACCAAATTAAATTCAGCAAAGTTAACGTTGGTCAAATTTTTTAATTCTAGTCATCCACTAAAAAATTGGCCCCTAAAATTTTAACCTTGTAACAACTCTGAAAAATCACAAACAATACTTGCAAAGTTGCATGTGTGAACAGATTAGGGCAGAAAACAAGGATTTGTTTCACCTTAGACTTCACTCTCTTTCTCCTTTTTTACTTCACTGGTTTTCTTCTTTCTTGCACAAAATCGAATTGGTTGCCAAAATGTGGAGCACAATTGCCAATATATAGTTTTTCAACCATATGAAGAGACACAACTTATGGGTTGGATGACTTGTCCTTCTAGAGGGCCAACTTGGTCTTGTGGTGACAATATTGACTCTTTGGACTCAAAATAAAATAAAAAATATTTTCTTACAAATAGTCCAAATGGAACTTTGACTCATGATAGATTTTCTTATTGACTAAATAAACCCTAGAAGCATGAAGAACATGCTTTGACTACAAAATAATAATAATAATAATATAATTTATTTTTATTTTTATTTTTTACATGAAATACATATGTATACAAGTACAATGATAATTATGAATACTGAACCTAGTTACATTTTTCAATACTCCCTCTTAACAAGGGAGGTATTCATAATGACTCAACGGGATACTAGGATAGTCTCAAATTGAAATATTCTCATAAGAAGAGTTTGGATTGATAAGAATCATCAAACATCTTCATAACCAACATTTTCAATTACAAGATATAAAAAGGCCCTGACAAGCTCTATCTCTCCATTAGATCAAAGCAAAATATTAGGAGGCGTATATTTGGACACCACTACAACCTCTTAAGGCAGATACCCCATTCAGATGTTCACCAGATATGTCCTTATAAGACAATTCTTATCTTGGATATCACCCCATCCTCAAAGAATATCGGTTCTCGGGATTACTCTTATCTTTGATTCTCAATCCTCAAAGAGTATTGGTCCTCAAGACTACTCCTATCTTGGATACCATTCCTCAAGGAGTATCAATCCCATATGTTTATCCAATCCACAATTCTCCTTACAAGTGCCTTCACTAGGCTTACAGTTGTTAGTATTGGCCATAGTGCATGACAACTGGAGAATACGGTGTCCATCCTCACTCCCTCTCAAACGGGGAGGAACAACCACAAGCCTAAGCTTCTCAAAAATACTCATCAAATAATCAGCTACATGTTCTTCTGTGGATATTTATTGTAGTTGTTGGGATCCTATCTGCACCACATCATAACGAGCTTTGACCTCCCTAGATCTTTGTCAATCTTCATTTCTCTGTAAACTGTCATGGATATTCCAATGGACAGTTCGTCCAGATATGATAATAATATATTTAAATTCTGAAATTTTCAAACTATTACAGTTTTATTAAACTTCTAGATCTGTAAATTTAATGGTAATTAGTGCATGCATGTGAATGGAAATTATGCAGAAAAGTAGAGAAAGACAAAATAAACTCCCACACACACATAAGACATAAGATATGTTATGGGACCTTTCGAGAGAAAACACAGTTGGAAGGTGAGGTTGCTTCACTCTCTTTTTGTGTCTAGAAAATAAGGTTGCATATACAAAGATGTAAAGCTTGTGGCCTGTGGGCTGTTGCATTACACTATCCTATTTTTTTTCTCTACCTCCTATCTCTCTAGGCTACAAAATGCTCTCGAAAGAATGGAATCCCTCTTCCTCCTAGTGGCCCAGTTATAACACAACCCGATAGCCTACTAGTAGATAAGTTTGACTACATAAACTCTTAACTAGAGTTACAATATAGACTCTTCTAGAATCTTTCACATCAAAAACACGTGGCTAGCCCCTTTTCCATGAATAATGTGGGTTGACGTGGCATCCTCCCGAATTATAGGTGTGAAAACAGGAAGGTCAACTTCTAAGTGGCATAACTTTTGCATACGGACTTTGATTGACACTCTTCTTGTGCCATTGGAAATATCTTTGTGTGTAGAACAACATGAAAGGGTGTGGTGCTAAAGCGAAAAAACTTTACTCCCAAAAAATGTCGTTTGATGCCTCAAAAAGCTCCCAAAAGGTTTCAGACCCCGTTTCGCAAATCTAGGTCCTGCCAGTAAAAATGGTCCCATGAGTTTATTCCTCCACTTTTTTCACTCTGAATGCATCGAGATAGATGATAAATAATATAATAATCTAATCCATATCGCATCTCCCCATTTTGGGAGGATTTTGGTCTCCAAAATATTTTACTGAATGAGGTGAGGATATTTTTCCTTCACCACCTTCTCTCTGGTGTACCATTTAGCTTTGCCTAGAAGTTGTCCCTTCAACCCAATTTGCCAAAGGTCATGTTGCCCCTATCTTATAGTTATGGACCTCATCTGCAAAACTACATCTTCTGTCAACTCTTCTTGAGCATCTGGTGCCAAATCCTCCACAAAAGGTAGCACATGTTCCTCTTGCTGATTTAGCATGGAAGGCTCATAGAGTTTCAAATTCTCTACATTCACAACTGATTAAATGCACATATATGGTGGTAGACTAAGTCGACAGGCATTATTACCCACCTTTTCCAGTATCTCAAAGGCACCATACCTTAGAGCCTTGATTTTCTTACCAGGCACCTACGACGTCTCTTTGAAGTTTGTTCAACTGTAGCCATACCCTATCTCCCACCATGAACAATTTATTTGTTCTGCGTTGATCATGCCTAGCCTTATACTTCTCCTGCAACTTCTGAAGTGTGTCTTGTACCTGTAGATGAATCTACCTGATCTTCTCTATAAATTTTCCAGCCCTCAAAGCATCTCCTGTAAGATCTTCCCTCACTCCTTGCTACCCATATGCAATAACCAAAGGTGGAGGTGGAAAATATCCAAAACAAGTCTCAAATGGGGACTTTCTTGTAGAAGTGTAGACTGCTTTGCTGTAAGAATGTTGTATATATACTAGATTTTCATCCTAGGTCTTTGAATGCTTTTGGCTGTATCCCCTCAAAAGTTGCACCAAATTCATGTTGACTATTTTTGTCTGTCCATTTGTCTATGGATGGAATGTTGTAGATCTCTTCAACTTTGTGTCCATATTGTCCCACAATGTAGTCCAAAAGGCACTAAGAAATCTTGTATCATTTTTGAAATGAGGCTCCTTGGTATCCCTAAGTGCACCCAGACCTGTCCAAAGAACAAGTTTGTTGCTTTTTTCCCACTGGTGCTATTTTTACAAGGCATTAAAACACACATCTTGTTGAATCTGTCAATTACCAAGAACTAGTAGTCATGTCCCTTCCTGTTTGTCAGTAAATATCCCACAAAGTCCATGGAAATTCTTTCCCAAGGATGAGTAGGTACAGGTAAGAGATGATATAGACCTTGTTTCTTGTTACTAGGCTTCTTGGTACAACAAAGAATGCATCCTCTTATGAACCCAGCTACCTACTCTTGCATCTTGGGCTAATACACGTACCTTTGAAAGTTAGCCATGGTCTTCCCTACACAAAAGTTCCCTACAACCTTGGAGGCATGAGCCTCTATGATCAGCTGTAATCACTCACCTTTAAGAACACATAGCTTATCCAGCCTGTAGAGTAACCCATCCTGGAGATGATAGTCAACGGTGCTATCACCATCATGCACATGACTTTGACTCTACAATTACTGATACACCTCCTTGAAGTCCTCATCCTTTGAATATGCCTTTCTATAGGCGTCATGGGTAAATGGTTCCATGTGCATAAAAGTCCCCAATTTGTATTCTTCGATGTGGGTGGGCTCGAAAGCATGTTGTTAATTTTAGGTATGTTCTATGCTAGAGCAATTTATTTAAATTTTCACAGTTAGCAATCACATCAGCATTACGATAAACTGCAGATAGAACATAAGTACAAAATGCAGAAGACAAGCCAAGACAAGAGGACACAAGATATGGCGCGAGCCAGGGACAAACCCCACAATGTGTGGGGAAACCCTTTGATCAAATCTTCTTTTATCTTCAAAGTTCAGCAGAGAGAGAGAGAGAGTACATTTACAACAGAAGTCAACACTTTGACTTATCTAGATCTAGCATAGATCATTTCGTATCATGATGAGATCAGTTGAAGACATCCTGCTTCAACTGATTCTCAACGTGCTCCTACACCTATCATCGTTCAACATGCTCCTGTCCATATCATGTTCTCATCCGTCCATTTGCAGCCCCTGATTGTGTTGCACCATCATGCTGTCTCATCTTGCTGCATCTTCCATGGTGTCATTCATCATCAAGCTGCCTATACTTATGATTACATTCACCATAATGCTATCCATGTTCCATGTATCATTGTGTTGCCCATGCATCACAATACTGTGCACAGATCTGCCCCATGCCTATCCACGTTGTCTCTTGATCTGACGTGATAAGGCCTGTTGCCTATCAAAGTATAGCTGTCATCTACAGCTCACTTCAAAACCCCTTGATTGCAGTCCAAACTATCTTGATTTTAGACTGGTCATACACACAGCTTCTTGATCCTTGAGACAGCCCTGTTCAGGACCTGTTTGCACCCTCAAACAGTCCTCATACTATTCTGCTCTTCAACAGCAAATTGGCCTCTGATCTAAGCTCTCCATGTTGTCCTAAAGTGGCATTGCCTTGCTATCTCTTCTTGTTGCTGCTAGGGCATCCAGTCATAATCTTTGGGCTGCATTTGGCTATGTATAGACTGTGGCTTAGTCTCCTTGTTGCTGCGTCTAAGGGTTGTCCTAAACTCTTCCAAAACAGTGTAGTATGACTGCGTTTAGGCTGCTACACGCAGCGTATTAGGGCCTCCATATTAGGGCTGTTAGGACAGCGTATCAGGGCATTCATTAACTGTGTTTAGGGCTGCTTAGAACAACATATTAGGGCCTCCATTTTAGGGCTGTTAGGACAGCGTATTAGGGCCTCCATTAACAGCATTTACTGCGGCTCACCTTCCTCCTTTTACTGCGGCTTAGGGTAGCAGATTAGGGCATCACGTTATGTCTTCATGAACTGCATGTAATCCATGTACAGCATATAGCGTATAAGGTCTCCAAAAACTGCATTGGATCAGCTAGGGCATCATCTGCAGCTAGGGCATCATATTCTTTTGGTGTCTCTCCTTCTCCAAAAACCCAAGACGTGGAGAGGAGGAGATCACTTCAAGAATGTGTACAAATGACTTCAAATCCTCACCAATTTATACTAAAACGTAGATGGTGAATAGACACGTCTATTGGGCTTCTTAGCCTACTCAAGATGCTGGTCGGCTTAATAATAATTATATAAACAAAATAAATTCATATCTCCATA